>JASVER010000083.1:3603148-3838277 GCA_030449065.1 Oceanodroma leucorhoa | reverse complement strand
TGGTGGGGCCGGACGATGCCGGAGCTCCGGGCAGCGCAGCCGTGCTTCCCGCGGGCCGGCAGGAGGCGGCGGCGGCGGCGGAGGAGGCGGAGGAGGAGGAGGATGGGGAGCGGGATGGAAGCCGGGGTTTGAGCCGGAGGAGCGGCGGGCCGGGGCAGGAGCGGCTGCTGCAGCGGTACCTGGCGGCGCTCGGCCCCGCCGCGGCGGCGGGTGGGAAGCGCTGCCCGGAGAAGCCCGCCAACGGGGCCGCCTACGCCGTGGGCCCCCGCGGGAGGATGACCAACGGRGACGTCGGCTTCCTGCTGCTGCCGCCGCCGGAGGAGCCGCCGCCGTCGCCGCCCCCTCAGGCAGGACGGGCCGAGCCGGGGCGGGATGAGCCGGGGCCGGGGGAGGAGGAAGCGAAACTGCAGAACGGGGGCTTCCCCCCCTGCCCGCCCGGCCCGGGGGGCGGCGGCGGCGGCGTCCCCGCGGGAACCGCCTTGGAAGAGCCGCTGAAGAGCTGCCGGCTGCGGAGCGAGGCGGAGCGGCGCGGGGGGGCGGCGGCCGGCAGCCCCCCGCCGGACGACGCCGGCAGCCGGGCGCAGGCCGCCCCCGGCGTGCGGACCTCCCGGGGCCGGGCGGAACCCGCCGCCCTGCCCCCCGCGCCCATCGGCTTCACGGACGTAAACCTCAACTCCCGCAACACCTACGAGGTGAGCCGCCGCCGCAGCGCCCCGGAGCACCTGCCCCACGGGGGGACGGCGTCCGCGGCCCCGGCGCCGCCACAGGAGCCGGCGGAGAGGGCCCGGCGGGCGGGTATCGCCGGCGCCGGCAGCAGCTTTGCCGAGTTCTTAACCAGGTAAAGGAGCGGGCRGCGGCGGCGGGGCCGGTACCTGCGCCCCGGCAGCGCCCGGCCTTGGGCCTGGGGGCCGGGGGAGTGCCCCGCGGGGCGCGGCGGGCTGGGTGCGCTGCAGGCGGGGGCTGAGGTCTGCCGGGCCGGCTGACGGAGAGTGGTGGGGTTGTCTGAAGGACCGTGTCTGGCGTCAGTAGCGTCTTGCTGCTGGTCAGATGGTGAGCGATTCCAACCCCGACGGGATCTTTTGCCACCAAGTAAACATTGCTACAGCAAGAAAAAGGCTTTGCGTTGGATGGGAGGGTAAGATGATGAAGATACTTTTGCTGCTACAAACTATGTGGACCTCAAACTGGAATTTGCTTTCTGTGCCAGAGCAGTTTACTGTCTGAATGGACACAGTGGTACTGATTAAATTGCTTGGGGAATAAGGTGAAAATTGTTGGTACTGGAAGCTACTTCCGGGTGATTCTGAGAATCATGGAAGTTGGAAAGGCTCATAAAGCTACTTGTTGACAGTGTAGATACATTTTACTTATTTATTCTAAAGTGTGCTGTGGAAAGCTTCAAGGACTAGACTTTGTGCTCAAATTAATTGGGCTTCTGTTAAGTTTCTAGCACAAACCCAAAAACTTTAGGACATCCAGCTTCATTACCTGGGGACTCTGTAGCATCACTCACTCTTTAACATACTACACAGGAGATGCATCTTGACTATAATAGTTTATAGCATAGTCTATATTACTTAAGTTTAAAGAGAGGAGTTTAATTTCCAAATTTCTAAGAGTTTTTATTCTCCAAAACCCCAGGGTTGTAGTTATTGTGTGACAGTCACTCTGATGAGTGATAGCGCAGTGGGTCTCTAAGTGTTTTGAGAAGACAGAATAAGATTAAATCTATTAACTGAAGAATTGATATAGAAGAGGAGAGGTTTAATGTTAAGGCAGGATCCCAAATTGAGAAATAGGCTTCTTCTGCCARCCCTTAGGAAAGGGAGGGATGGATTCCTGCCTGAGGATAAGGGTAGAGGCAGTTGCAGGGTAAGTTTGGTGCCTCCACTTTGGTTCAAGGATGGGTTGAGGGATGTCCCTYTGTTCCTACTATTTCCTATTAGTGTGCTTCCCTCCCACACCACTTTCTTTTTCCCCATGGTACTTGGACTGCAGTATATCACCTTCCCTTTGCCTCATTACTTGAACACTTTGACCAGTAACATTGGAACTTGTTGCTTTTTGCCCCAGAGCGATAGCTTAATGAAACTCTAGAGAGTTTTCCTCATAGAAAAGACTGAACTTGATGTGCAGTGGAAGTTGTTGTCAATATACACTGACGTTTGCTGTTTTCAGTGAAGGCTTGGGTAATACATGGGAAAATTGAATTGCTTCTATCCTGGCAAAAGCTATAGTGCTGACACCTCAGTGAAAAAAAGGATTTGCCAGAAAGTCAATTTCATAGCCCCTGACTGGCCCAGCTGGCTGTGCCTCTTGTGCATTTGGCCTGGTGAGCAGTATTGGCTTCAGAGACTTTACCTTTAGCTCTGCCTATATGTTCATAAAAGTGCCTTAGTTACAGCTGATTTCATCTGAGCAGCCCAAATGAGATCTACTAATAAAAATCACTTTTACTGTTTTTTTTTTTTAAACAAACCCAAACTTCTCTTCCTTGATAGATTTGTCTCTAGATACAGTAACACTAGAGTTTGTAGTTGCCATTGCTTAGAAAAGTGGTAATAAAACTTTCATAATTTTTTTTGAGTAGTTAGTTCTTGTCTTCTGAACTACTTCTGATACTTTAAAAGCTTGGACTTCTCAGTTCTGTTTCTTAAACTGCTCAGATTCATTCAAAACTGACAGTTGCCATTGTGAGTGGATTTTTCTCCAGCTCTTAGAAAGAGAAATAGCTTGGCTCTCAGTAATGAGGACTCAAATTGTTAAAAACTGTCCTGTGATTGAATGTTGGTAGCAACTATACCTCCTTGTGAAGCTTCTCAGCAGATGGTTGCATGTATTTTTGAATGAGCACAGAGCCATAGATGATGTTGCTCCCCAAAGTTTAAGTTGTACTCGGTGGCCGTGTTCTATCAAAAGTACTTGCTAAGAGAGAACAACTTGCTAGTGTTTTGTCCGAATGTGTACCTGCTYCCACAGTATATGAGAAAAGGTACTGGATGTGCTAAACACAGGTAGTTCAGCAGTCTGGGGCATCTTATATAGGATGTTTCGCACTTGTAATGCTCTTTGTCTAGTTTACAAACTGTCTGAAATTTGATTGCTCCCATTGTTTTTTCTAATAGTCATAATTATGTGGAAATTCTTTTAAAAGGTGGACATTTCTTGCTGTTATTTAAAACTGAGAGAAGGCGAGGGGGAAGTCCTGCTGCTTTCAGTGTGAAAGCTTCGTTGTTGTAATTGCCCAGTCAGACAAACTGTTCAGTCCTGGCAGATCTGGGTTAGGAGGCTGCTGTTTCCAGCTGCTTGTTCCCATCTCTTCAGTTACCAGACTAGCCTGCTTCGCAGTTCTTTGAAATCATCCATGTTAATTGTCTGTCTTCATTTCACTGGACCAGAGGAGAAACCAATGAGGTGAGGTAGGGGAAAAAGCGAGCAGCTGTCAACAGCAGCATTCTTCCTGAGCTCTGCGACAGGAAAGAGTGGCTGTGYCCTCGAGATTGTCAGTAATAATTATTCTAAGATCATGGGAAAGTTTACATCAATGATTAAAGCTTTTTTTTCAGGTAAGTATTAGGTGTAGTATTTGGCCCTGGGATCCTAAGTTGTATTTGTGCCAAATTATTAAGCCTGTCAAATCAATGCTAACAACTTTTAACTGAAAAATAATCGTTTTTGCTGTCTTTTTGTTCTACCTCTTTGTTTCTCTCAGCATGTGAAGTGGGATGCCTCAAGTAAATCAGAGGTATGTGGAGCAGAGTGCCGTGGCGAGGAAAATTGCATGTCACTTGTCTCCACTGTGCTACTGTTTTGGTCAGAGCATTAAATGGCTTCTTGAAAGTCACCTGTCACGGCTTTGTACTCCTGTGTATGATTCATAATACAGACATATATAGGCACTGTTCKTATGGTTTGTGGTCTTACATAGCAGCTTACAAGCGCAACACTCTGTTCTTGGGTTATTGGATCACTTTTGGGTAGCCCCAGTGGATTGCTATTGGGTACAGAATGATTCAGTGAGCAGGAATGTTGTGTGGACAGTTGAATTAAAGCCATGCTGATTACCTTGACTGCAGTATGCTTTATCCCCCAAAGCAGCACATACAGAGCAGAACAGTAAACCAGAAAGGGCAAGCAGCAGTGAGTATTCCAGGGCTGAGATAAAGCCACAGTGATTCTGAACCTCTTTTAAAGATTAATTATACTTCATAGTATGTACCAGGCATCTTCTCAGCTTGTGTAGATATTGTTCCTTTCTGAATTGTGCATTTACTAGATAAATTTAGATATCTGCTAGTTGGCAAAGTTTCTCATTCCTGGGTTCAAAGCTTACTGTTGACAACAGCAGTGATACTTACTTTGTTATAGTAAAGCACCATTTTCCCAAATACTTATTTTCCAGAATTCATCTAACAGGTTTTCCTGATAAAATTGCAAAGAGCTTAATTCATAACTGCCACTTCTCGTAGGTCTTTAGGATGTGCTGTGAGCAATAGGCGTAAGRGGTTGTAGGCATGTATGGTAGTTGGCACACATGCTTATAAAAACTGTCTTTAGTCTCATCCTTCCTTCCTCACCCARAACGGTTGTGCTTAGTTTTGAAAAATCTTCACTCGTGGAGATGGTGGAAAGTTGAAGGGAGTCAGTATATGTAGGAGCAAACAGCTGAGAAATCACTGAAGCCCAGATCTTTTCTCCCTCTTTGTAAACACAGTTCTGTGGTTCAGTAAGTAGGTAGTTCTTCAAAAGCTGCTAATCTTTTCACTCCTACAAATGTCCTTGACAGAGAYTGTAGAGGGTTGCAAAGAGGTTCGCTTCGCTGAGTATTGTTACCTGTGTACATAGTAATGTCTCTAGAGCTGTAGTTTATATTTCAGTTTATTACTAAGTAATGCTTGCAGCTCTTTGAGCTATATAGGCATATAGCTAGTCTACAGTTGCATCTTGTGAATGTTTAATACCAGAATCGGTTTCTCTTTGTATACAGAGCTTTTCTGTTTCATAAATCAGCCTGAAACTTYGGGGGATGTACTGTGCGTCTATGGGGAAGAAATCTCTTTTGTGGGGTTTTGGTCAAAGATGAGAGTCAAGTGGAAAATGAGCTGTCCTAGTTGCAACAGATCATCTAAACCTTCTGTTTGTGTAAAGATTGAAGAACAGATTGATGGGGGCACTTCACAATGCTTAATTTATATTCCTGTATTGCCTGTGCCTATATCTTGGTCAGTTCTTGCTGACATCCCAAAAGACTTGTGTGTTTGTTTTTGATTTTGGGGGTTGTTTTTTTCCCTGTCCAGATTTAGAAAGAAAAAAAAAATACAGAGTGCTTCTAATAGGTCAAAGAAATATACTGACAATATATTGGAAAGATAATTGGAGAGATGAGATAAGGGAATACAACAAAGCTTTCCCYCAGAAATTGTGAGGGCATCCTTCTGTCTTTGTTGGACTTAGGTTTCTTGCTTTCTCTAAACAATCTTGTTAACTTAAGTGAACAAGTGGATACTTATAATTGATTTGAATTAAAGCTAACTGGAGAAAGTAGGCAAGAGCACCTGGACCCAAATCTGTGACTAACTTCAAACAGTATTTTCTTCCTGAGTTAAGGACATAATTAACTTGATATAAATATGAAAAAGCATTCATATTATCAAAATGAGAAGCTTCTCTGTAGATTCTTCATTTACTGTTTGCTAAGAATGATTTATTTTATGAAGTTATGTTGACATGTTGCCTAGTTTCTGGCTTTCAGTCATATGAATAACAAATATAATGGTAACTTAAGTAAATGTAAACTCCAAAGTAAAACAAACTCTACCAAACTTTGAAGACATTTTTTTTTGGCTCCCAACTTTTTTAATAACTGTGTACATAGAAAATTTTACCTAAATTATATAAACTTTTTATTCATAAGAAGGCCAAGGAAATATCTCTGCATATCTAAAGTTCTTTTCGCAAGTGTGGATCCCACTGTAGCAAATTAAATCTATATGACTGCAGCCTTGTTCTTATTAGCGAATCAGTTCCAAGCAGCTCAAGAAGATGAGCAAGTCCTCAAGGTCTGTGAGTTAAAAATGCCTGTTGGAGAAAGTTTCATTCCCAGGCCTCATGACATATAGGTTTTAAAGAGCTTTAAAGGAGTTTTGTGTTTCTAAAAAACATTAGCAATGGGTGTTTCACCGTAAGTATGGAAGATGCTGTGCACCCATGTTATCATTTTGGCTAGGATGTCTGTTGAGTAGCAAACCAAAGTTAAATTTCAGGTGTGCAAGCGGAAGAATTGTATGCTGATWTAACTCTGGATAGGTATCACATTGCTATATTGCTCCAACTTCTATCTGCAGCCCATCCTTCCCCCCTACCCCCCCAAAAGCTGACTAGATGTCACTTCTAAGACCTTAGAGCCATATGTATAATCTTTATCAATTYAAACTACCCAAAGTATTATTAGCAGTTTCTCTCCTATCCTTGGTAGACAGTGTAATATTCTACATTGGTACAGGTATTTGCACTGGGAGTCTTATAATCCTAATAGGATTTTTCCTGAAGATTTTTCCTGTGTGCGTGTGTTTTTTTGAGCCAAATAGCTGAAATTGCTGTTTAGTGTGCAACAAACTGTTGGAGTCATAGCTTGTTTTGGTAAGGAGTGTTTTACAGGGGCATTTAARTTTAACCTGAAAGTATCTTCTCCCCCCCCCTTCATTTTGCTGAAGGCCTTTTTCATTCCTTGGTCTCTTCTGCTTATTTTGTGTCACAGAATTTCTTACAGAGTCAATATATTGAGAGTAGTGTGACAAAGTGAATGGGACCTCTCTTCTGAATAGGCTATGACTAAAAGGAGAATGTTTTGCATGGAAAACAACAACCAAAGGAGATTGCTTTAATCACAGCTGGCCTCTAAGAAAATGATAGTTTTATGCTTTTGCTCTTCTGGCTGTTCAATTATTCATTAGGCTATTTTGTCTTGATTGTTTAAGAATAAAAAAGGAGTTTAAGGATTTTGGTCACATTTCATTCACATGGATGCAAAAATTGTTATTCCTGTCTTCAACTTCTGGGAACTGCTGAGATGTTTATGATATAAAGCCTGTCCTTTTTTTATCCCTTACTGGTCTTGTTTGTTGTTCAGCTGGGAAGGGACTAGGTTTGTTAGACTGGGTGGTAGGCATTGCTTTAAGCTTCTCAGGCTCAGACTGTGCTGTGCTTCTCAGCCTTTTTATTATTGCTTTCTAAGGAAGTGAAGCTTAAGCAGTTACTGCCTGATCTCTCTAATACTGCAGCCTGTTAGTCAGGTTCAAACTTCTCTGAGACTGAGAAGACTCGMATATAAAAATCCTACAGGTTTTTGAATGAAGGCTGAGCATTAGGAGAGCCTATAAAGGAGCATAAGCAGAGCCTGCAAAAGAGAGACTCTGCTAATTTGGCTCCTTATTTGCAGAAACCAGTCAGCTGTGCAAGCCACCTGCAGAGCATATTGCTTGTGGCCTGGCATTGGGGTAGCAGTGTGAGAGGTGGATGGATGTTGTGTGAGTGAACTTATGACTTCAATTAGTAGAAAACTAGTTTTGATGGTCATAAATGAGTTTATTCTTCCAGAACTTCTGAGAGCCAAACACTCATACTGGTGTTCTTGTAAATTCCTTTCCTTCTGACTGAAAATAATACCTGTAGCCTATGGGAGGAAGCTCTTTGCAGTTTTTCTCCATCCTTCTCCAAGGTACTCCTTTATTAAGAAGAAATCATGTTCAATTTCCATTGTTATATTGGGAATGTTTATTTAATGTGCTCTTGGATAAGTGAAAGAGTCTCTCTTGGTCAGGTAGTGTAGTAAAAGCTGCCTTGTTGGCTCCCCTCACCTAGGGCAGTTCTGTTGACCTAAACAAACTTCCTGAAGGCCAGCTATAGGCAAACTAAGTGGTTGTCTAGAAGTAAAGGAGAAAAGACACCAGAGACAGAGAGCAACAGAACATCTATAGCCCTTCTGCCTCTGCTGGAGCCACAGAAACCCAGGCTTGCTGCTGCAGCCTCTGTTGCTGAGGTCTGGTTTGATGCGCTGAGGAAGATGCTATGGGAGAAGGGTGATTGTACTTCACACATCTTTCTTGTGCTCCAAGAACATCAGAGTTGTTGATGCCAGAACCTGTGCTTTCTGTAGCAGGGGGGAAGCTTGGCCCTGGCCAGGTCTCAGACCCCACAAAGCTCAGTCCTATCTGTATTGCTTCAGTTGCCTAATGTATCCATTAATGTAGGATCTTGTCTGTCTTGCTGCTGGCCAATAATGAAGCCGTTTGTATGCTGGATGCCAGAGCGCTCTAAAAAAAAAACAAACAAAACATGAACTACCAAAGGTATTTGGGCGGTTGGTATCTATGAAATGGGAGCAGTGGAGATTCCAGAGCACAAAGTATCTCTACTTTGGGYGGCTGAGGGAACTGGGGTTGTTTAGTCTGGAGAAAAGGAAGCTGAGGGGAGACGTTATTGCTCTCTACAACCTCCTTTCAGGTAGTTGTAGCGAGGTGGATGTCGGTCTGTTTCCCAGGTAACAACTGATAGACGAGGGGAAATGGCCTTACATTGCGCCAGGGGAGGTTTAGATTGGATATTAGGAAAAATTTCTTCACTGAAAGGGTTGTCAAGCACTGGAACAGGCTGCCCAGGGAAGTGGTTGAGTCACCATCCCTGGAGGTATTTAAAAGACAGTGGTGCTTAGGGACATGGTTTAGTGGGACTTGGCAGTGTTAGGTTTACAGTTGGATTTGGTGATTAAGATCTTTTCCAAGGTCTTTTCCAACCTCAATGATTCTATGATTCTAGCTTTTTGTTGTTGTAAACTTTAGGTGTTTTGTAAGTTGCTTGCTGTTCCTCAAATTCTGTAGGTAGCTGAGTGATAGATTGAGGAATTTCTTCCTTACTTTGTAAAACACAAAGCCATCAGGCAAAACTGAAAGGAATCAGGCTCTTGCATGTTAATATCAGCTGTCTAACAGATCAAAAATGGATTCTTGCATTTTGTAGTATTTCTGCAATTTATCACTGAAGCATAAAATACATCACTGAAAGTAAAACAGATTGTGAATTGCTAACCACAGCAGAAACCTGATACACTGAGTGGCTACAAAAGTAGTACAGTAGTACTTTGTAGTACTACGTTACACGTCAAGTAGTCGACAGGCACTCTGGGAGCAGAAGGGAAAAATTATTAAATGAGGTTTAATGAGGTGGTCAGAGTAGTAGGCATTGCCAACTCTTGGGACAGTCTTCACAATAAAGCTCTGCCCCATGTTTGAACTTACAGTTCACAGACGTGTGGGCTGTGTCTTTCTCACCTTTGTCTTGAAAACGTATCTCGTATAGGAGTGTTTGGACTATAGGTATAGTGACTGCCCTGATAAAGCTGGTGACTTTTGCCTTAACTGGAAGTGAGTTACTACTAGAACAGTTTTAGGTAGTTTGCTTTGTTAGGTTGTACTTCTGTGAGATATCTTGGTGAGCTGATTGAAGAATTTGCTGTTGTCAGGAAACAAAGGGAATGTCTCTTCCTTGCTTCTGGTATTTATTTGATCCTCTGTGAGCTGCTGTAGCTCATTAAGCTGGGGAGGAAAAAATGTGGATGGTTTTCTATGGGATTAGTGAGTTGAATTGACTTGCAAGGTATGGAGAGTCTCAGAATAGATGCAGCAGAAGGGAGTATAGGACATGACTGGTGCAAGGAAGAGAAATGGGCTTCCCCTTAGTGGAGCTGAAACAGCTTGGTGGTTATGCGCGCGTGTGGGAGGAAGGGGTCTTATTCCTCTAGCATTGTTTTGCTTCGAGTATGTTGCTGGTCAACCGGCTGTGGCTTTGCTGGAGTAGATACTCCTGGCCATACAAGAAATAGCAGTACATCTGTAGTCAACTGGTAGAAATTCTCCACTTCTTGTAGCTGAGATCTAGGATTTTGGTTTAGATTCTGTGGGCAAATGACATGTGGTTATTATTACAGATTGACTGTAGTGTTTGGTGTACAGTCAAAATAGCTGCTGAACTACCTGATTAAACATGAAGATGATAGAATAGTTTGGCATAGAGCTCTGTTTTGCTAGTTCACTCTGAAAAGTAAAGGTGAGATCACTCTGATTATCTTCCTTTACTGTTTTTTGTACTTGAGCATTCTGAAATTTAACCATGTCTGTCACCTTGCATATGTGTCTGCTTGTTTACATATGTTTTGAGCCTGTTTGTAAAGCTGACCTGCACAACTGCTCTTTGTTAAGAGTATAATGTAGACTGTTAAAATAGTGTTTACCAGTTAAGTGTTCTGTACAGTGTGTTTAGTGATACTGCTAGATGCTTTCAACTCTTAAAATGTCCCGTGTTTGTGTACCTGTAGTAAAGCTGTTTTGCCAGCAGAGTTTGTAAAGCCACTTTGGGACTGGTATCAACTAGGAACGTGAGCAATAGGGTTGATCTAATTTAGTCTCTTCCATAATAGTTCTGTTAATCTTTGTGTCTTCTCTAAGAGGCTAGAAACCTCCTTCTTCCCTGCCCCTCAATCCTTAGCAGCTACTCCTTGACAGTTCATTAGATTTCAGGTATACCTAATTGTAACTGAGGCTTTAGTTGACCAGTAATATGAATGGAAATGTCATAGTTTCATTAAAAAAAAAAAAAAATACTGCAAGCTTGGTCTTGCTGAAGATGCATGTTCTCCTGGTTAGGATTTTTTGGTTTCCTTATTTTAAGTTTTTTTTGGGGAAGATGGGGAAACCAAAAACTTGCTTGTATAGCACTTGAGACTGTAGTTTTAGAGTATTACAGATGCAAACATTGAAGTTCTTTTGGAGAGGGTGGTTTGGGATACTCTTTGGGTTGTCTTGGTGTGGAGTGAAATTAGAGATCTTTGTACTGCTAAAAGGTGCTGAAACGAGGAACATCCTGTAATAGATCTGTGTTTGGGGGTAACAAAATTTAAAGAGAAGCTGATGTATAGCTTCTCCTTGTAGCAAGGTGATGGAACATGTGAATTGTAAGCTCGGTTGGGTCACCTCTCCTCCAATATAGGACAGAGCTTGGAAACTTGTGCTCAGAGCAACTGTATAAATGTATTGAATCAAAATGGGCTGATGGTATTTGAACTTATTGAAACTAAAATGTAGAATGTGTAATAAATTCTAGATTTATTAGTGTTTTGTTCTAAATCTCCATGTTAACAATTTTAAACTAAACCTAAAGACACTTGCGTGTTAACTTGCAAATTAAGGTTGAAATGTGGGAGTAAAGGATGAGTTGAAAGGTATATTTGTAAAGTAGGGGGGGTATTTGCTCTTAATATTTTTATGTTCATGTCACTTTTCCAGCCATAACTAATAATGTGAGAAAACACTTCTGAGCATGTGAAGGTGAGCAAATAGCTCCTGAACAATATAATATAATTCAAATTTAAAATAACGGGGACACCCTATCCATTGGTCTAAGAAATAATTACTGTGTGTGCTCTTCACATACACTGTAACTTTTTTGGACACTTTTATCAATTCCTACAAACGGTGTACTGTATATATAAACAGCTTAAAATGTAGGAATAGAATCCTACTTTTATTGCTCTGCAAGCTTTGTAAGTGGCTAACCAAAAAGGTTTTATTTCCTTTTAGTGAGTCATTATTTATGCTTAGAGTTGAGTTACGTTTGTTTCTGTATGTAAATTATTTGAAAAGTCTTGTTTAAAGCAGAGGAGCTAATTGTCTATAATCAGGCAGTGTTTTTCTGCTGTTATTTCCAAATTGTTGCACGTAAGAACTTATCAGAATGGAAGTGTGAGTATGAAGAAAAATCCTGTTGTGTTCTTAAGCAGTTTTTGCATTTTACACATAGTAAAAACATGCAATGTGAATGTAATAATTCTTGCTATGTACTTGGTTATAGTCATGAAGGAATATGGAATTGCAGGCTTGCAGGGGTCTTCAGAATTTGTGCAGACTGTTCTGAAAGTATGGTTTTAAGTCAAAATGATTCGTTTTAATGCTATACCAGTAAAAATGCATCTATAACAATTCCTGGGACATACCTCTTCCAACTCCTCACTGATACAGCTCTCTGGATAAAGATTATTAGGTACATAAGTAGTTCTCTTATTAGTTTCTCTTTTTTCTAATTCTAATTTCAACCATAGACCTATTTTGTATGCATAGGAAGCTTGTTTAAAAATTACCATAGGGATGGAGCAAGAACAGACCTGTGCACAAGCAGAACTCTATTCTTTCTGGAGATGCAAAATCAATTGTATCGTAATACATATACAGTTTTTAATGAGTTTTGTTATTTCATATTCCTTTTACAAATTCTGAGGTTTTATTGGAATCAGTAGATTTTTAATGTACTTTAGTTATTGCAGAGAAATGCAACTTCCAGGGGTTTTAACTGCATTTTTGTAATTATATTTAAAACAAACAGAAAACCTAGACTGTGTTTTGTCCAACTCGGTGCTCATTTGTAGCATTAATTCCATGCTGGGTTCYCCCTCTAAGCCTTTGTGATTCTGGGAGGAAGAGTTACATAGGATAGAGTGAGGATGCTCTTGATGTGATGCTGATTCCTTCCTGTTTGTGTCTTGCTTCCCTGAATTTAACATGAGACAGTTGTCTTATGCAGTGTCTAATTACAGGTACTAGACGCTTAATAAAAAGGAAAATATAATCAACCCTCTCTTCCTTTGTCAGTTCTTGTGGCTTTCAAAGCTTGTTTTCTCAGCGCTTCCCTGTTATCATAGATCTTGAAAGGTGGATGCAATGAGAATAAATGATTGTTGATTGAAAACGACAGTAAACCAGATTGTTATGTGTATAAAGTAAAAGTCAGAAAATGTTTCAGTGGTAATTTTTTTCTAAAAAAAAGTCATTTTTAGTACTCTAATATAACTTGAGGTCATTTGTTGGAACTATTTTATTTGTAGATTAGTGAATAAACATTTTGAGCAAGGTCRAAGTTACCTTTGCAAGGGAAATAAACTAGAGAATAGTAGTCTAGCTTTCAGCATCAAGATTTAAACACAGTATTCATTTATTTCTAAGATAACCCTGAATTCTGAATATTTTATTTGGAAAAAATTTTCTTTGGTGCCAAGACTTCAAGTTTTGCAAGGATGGCTTTACAGGGATGCCCACAGTTTTTTGTTGTCTAACATGGTGCAGCATTTTTAATTACCTTTATTTGTATATTAAAGTGAACTGTAAGGAAGCATGCTTGGTTGCTCAGGTGTAACAGTAATGATGATCACGTGTTTTATGCTCTCTTCTGAGACCATATCTTTGTCTCAATAGTTGATACTACTTGATTTTTTTTTTYCCCATTTTTCGTAGTGCAGGATTAACAAATTGGAGAAAGATAGGCTTATTTTAATATGCCTCATACTGGCACTCATGTTAAATGGCTCGGGTGTAAGATCCAACCTTCCTCTGCACTTGAAATTTGTATATAGATAACTAAAAGCAGCAGAACAGGTGAAGCTTGGGTCTGAAGGTGGAGTTCTAATGATTTGATTCTCTAACATGTATAAGAAGTAGAATGATGCTGCAACCTTTCCTTCGATGCGGAGGAGGCAAATCCCTACTAGGACACCCGTCTGCTTTGGCTGACTAATTATCTTTGAGTTTGCTGTGCCTTTTAAAAATATGATTGAAACTGCATTACTAGACTTGCTGGCTGAACAGTTAGGATGGCTTTCTAGGCAATCACGTTAAAAGTACTTCAACAATGTAGAGTAAGCTATAGACACGGGGACTGCATTTTAGCTTGCCATCTCACAACTTAGTTGCATTTCACGGATTTCTAAACTACTATTTTCTTTTTCCTTTGTGGTTCTAGCACAATTTATGCTCCTGCTTCTCTACCAGGTTCGAATAGCTGTGCTACCGAATGACTTCCTTTAGTCCTGTAGCATTCCAGGCTGGGGCTGGCACTTCACAAGTGGTGTTGTTGAATGGATGGGTTTAAAGGCTATAGGTTACAGTTTTATGGAGGGAGTGGAGAGATGAGTCAGGATCTACATCTTGTTTTAAAGCTAAGGTCTAAGGGCAGATACAGGCTTGTGAATGCTGTTTCCAAGTGTTATTAAGAATGCTGGACTCAAATGGGAGTTTTAGGGAAAAATGGGAAGTAAATAAAGTTGATTGCTTCCAGTAATGCAGTACCATATCTCAACAACATCAGAGCTCTGAATCATCAGAGGTGATTCTTCTGGCAGCTCCTTTGAGGCTCAAAGTTAAGATTGGAAACCCAAGGATGTGCATTAGGAGTGGGAAGGAAAGCAACTTCAGGTTTTATTGGGATGCACAAAGCAGCGAAGTACTCACAGACTGTTGTTAGTGGCACACAGTGGAGCTGTAGAAAGGGGAGATCCATATGTGTTATCTTTGTTGAAAGAACTGTAGCAAAGTAATACCTAGCTTGAAACTAGATTTGAGTTTGACATTTTTGGTCAAACAGAAGACTATCACAAGACTACTTGATCTTGTGGAGAGGTGAATCAATTACACCTAGAGGCAGAGTGCTAGAGCTGTATCTGGCCTGGTGACTTTCCTACCTGCTGATGGTCATGGTTGCTGCTATTCAAAGCACTTCGGCTTTCTTTGAGTGGCTGTTGTGCAAATATGGCAGCCCAGTTTCTAGTCTGGTGTTGGATGAAGTTTAAGATGAAGTTTCAAGTAATTGTCTCTGGTATTTTCCAGTAACTTCCCCTGAAACTTGGAAATCTGTCATCCCCTTGGGCTGGCATATAGCTAGCTTGAAAAGTGGAAAAAAGTTTTGTGTTCAGATTTTATGGTGGGGTGGAGAAGCCAAAACTCCAAAGTAAAAAAAAAAACCAAGCAAACAAAAAACCCCAAACAAACAAAAACAAAAAACAACCCATTAAAATACCAAGTTCCACCTATCCCCTTCTGACACTTAATTCTAACTGCATTCAGACTTCACGAATTTATCTTAAAACAGGAACAAAAAAGTGATTTGAAAAGCAAAAGCAGAGTGGAAACAAGCAATTGCATTACTAGAGCATCACATTAATGCCACCTCTGGAAATGGTTAATGTCTTTGAATTACTGTACCATCAGTATGGTGAAACTCTTGCCCAGAGTGCTGTGGGCACAGGCAGGAATAGTTGAAGCAATGTCGTTAAATAAGGAAGAAAACTGCCACTTGTAGCTGTTACTACAGCTGTTGTAGTTGTGTGATCATGAGAGCCCACAGGTTTTTGTATAGTGTAATCCAAACAATGTTAGGAATAGGTGTCTTGGTATGTGCCAGAAACGGCTTCTTATTCCATGGCGCTTCAGTTACTTTTCAAGCTCTTCAGTGCATCTACTGAAACATTTTTGGGTGTCATTTGAGAGTGTTAATATGCGTTCCAGTGTGGTTATGTAAAACTAGCAGGGAAAAAGACTTGTAACTTTTCCACTGGGCTTTTGTAAACCAGAGCTTAATTCAATGAACTAATTTAATACTTGTATCCCACAGGTCCTTTCAACAGATCAGTTCTAAAGTGTAGGCTTCTTTTTAAGGAATTTTGAAGTTTTCAAAAGGATTTTGAGATTCTGTACCAAAATGCTATTGACTTTTCAGTCCATCTCAATGGATGACTTTTCCTGGGATCAGTGGAACTCATGAATATTCTAAGCAGCAACAAATATATCAAATCCAGTACACTTCCTGCAATTCAATGAATGCAACTTCTAAGTATTCACAGATGCTGTTCCCTAACAGGGCTTTTGTAAGGCTTTACTGTTGTCAACAACACATCAGATGTGATACTGTTAGCTGCCAAAACAATGTATTAAAAGTGTCCTTCCATCTTCAGCAAAGCTTATTTGTAAACCTCCCATTAATTTATCTTGGATTAGAATTCCTATGTGAGGTTTATTCTGACATGGTATAAAGTTTGACCAGCTTTTTGCCTTCACAAGAAACGGACTTCAATGAATATCTACGCAATAAAAGTAAAATTGTGTATTTTCACTTGTGCATTCATAAAAAGTGAAAAAATACTTTGCTTAATTCAGTACATCAAAGAATATTAAAAAAAAGCCCAAGATTCATTGTGGTGGGGATTACATTCTGGATGGTTTGTTTTAATGTTATATTTGTTTTAAAAAAAAAAAAATAATCAAATCTTGTAAGAGCCATGAGCATGCCTAAATCTTTTGTACAGAAATATTAAGTAAAACCTTTTGTGTGTGTACACGTTTTTCCTTTTTAAATCTGCCAGCTTCCTGGTTAATCATAAAACAGCTTTGATACAGTGACAGATTGCCATCAATGTTAAAGGCGTACATCTTTTCAGCTTCCACAAGAGCTAGAAGCAGTGGAGCTGAACTGCCAGGTAATCCTGGTGGTATTCCCTAGTATGTGCAGAGACCGGATGGTTATTGCTATCCATGAAGTCAGGATGCTTGAGCTATTTCGYGTTTCAAGAACGGTACTCCAGATTGTATCTTCCTGCATACCTGCTTTTGGGGGGGAAAAAATCTCCGATGAAGTTTCAAATGTAGCCGCTGCAGTAGTTGCAGATTTAAGGACAAAGCTGTAGTGTGGTATTTAGTGTCATGTTGGTCTTTTGAATACTTTATCTTGTTTTCTTGATGATTCTTGAACACTCCTCCTTCTCTCCTGAAGACAATGTGAAGTAACACTGTGAAAGGTGTCCTGTACTTGTGAAATGAGCCTTTGTTACTTACATAAGCACACTTTTTGCATCTTTTTTCTTTTATGGATGGACTTGTTCATTTCACTGATGGTATGCAGTCCTGGGATTGGCTGAGGACAGTGTCTTTTAAGGATGTTGGTGCCATGGCTTGGCTTTCTCATCAGCCCGCCCTTCCAGGTCATGTCTCAGAAACCGCTAGTTTGGTGTTCTGGGTGCTTACTTTGCTTCCACAGGGATGGACTAAGATATTGCAAGTTTCCCTGATGAGGACAGAGTTGTGGGATACATGGATCACAACTAATGCTTACTAGAACCCCTTGTATTAATTAAGCTATTATTAATAGCAACAGCATGATTCCATTAATGACAGGTAACTATTCATGCAGTGCAAGCAATTATTCCCAAACATGCTTACTCACTTACTGGGCTGGAACAACAGCTGGGAGACCTCCACAGAAGTGGAGGGGTGTACTGATGCACCAAAAAAATCTCTCAAGGCACTCTCTTTTATCAGGTGTGTATGTAATCCCATACTCCCTCCCTGCCTATAGCAGCTGCTGCTTTCTTGAATGCAGTCTTTTTTGGTGTGGATGTTTGTTGTTTGGGTTTTTTTGTGTGTAACAAGCTGTTGATGGTGGTGTGTGCTGGTGGCCTCAGACAGACCAAGCAGAGTCGTGGTGTTCTGAGTTTCTCGGTTCTCCTGGATTCCACAGGACTGCTAGTCTTGAGCTTACTGGTTCTTGGGAGACCTTCACACTTTATCAGCACCTACTTCTACTCTCCAGCTTGCTGTTTTCTGGTGGCTAGATCTTCAACTACACACAGAAGTATCTGTAGAGTCCATTCACGCAGACTTGCAGAGAAGGGATTTTTGTGGCAGGCATTTGCTTGTTTCCCAAATAACAAAAAACATCTGGGAACTGAAAAGATAGTTTGTATCTATAAGCTAGACAATGTCTTACAAACACTAACAGTTCCTAATTGTAAAACTGTGCTGCATGGCCAGAGACCCTGACAGCGCTGGAATTTAAGAGCGACTGTGCACTTTTGGGACAGATTGTGGTTGTTGAAGCATGCTACTTCTACCTGGGCAAAGCCAAGAGACTGTTTTCTCTGTACAAACGTGAATGCATTCAGTTTGAGAAGGAAATGTATTTTAAAATACACCGAATGCTGTACGTGAAGAATAAATCTGGGAATCTCTTTCCAGAGGAAGAGTGAAAGTACAAGGTAATCTAGTTAGCACTGCACAAAAACACCTTCCAATAAAAGTGCTCCATATTCTGTTTGCTCAGAGGTGAACTTGTAAGCATTCTGAGAAGTAACCTTACAGACTACTTAACTTTTAATCCCTCTGTTTTTCATAAGTTTGTGGAAAGTAACTGTCCAATATTCAGAATAAATGCACTTCTTTCATTTTCAAAGCACTGGTACATAGCATGCTCTGTGGGAGCTTGTGATCGGAGTCAAATAGTACAGCCGTGTATCTAGACAAATGCTTGCTAATATGATCTTGTGATTGTTGGCTTTCTGAGAAGTGATAGAGCAATGCAATCATCTGCCTGTTTGAGTGTAATTGCTTTAGGCACTGGCAAAGGTTATCTGCTAAACTGAAGCTGTTTGCATGTTCCCTGGTTTTCTAGTTCATGTTATGAAAGTTGAAGGCGTGAAGATTGCAGAAACTGTTAGTAGAAGTAATAGTTCGCAATTTCTTTCTTAAATCTGTAAGTTACATAGTGATTTCCAGCTGTTTTCTTTTTAGTCTCCAAATAGGTCCATAAGATACACTAAAACAAACCCCAAACAGAAGTCTGAGAGCTGTTGCATGCTGCTAACTTACACTTAAGAAAGTGTCCGGTATTACTAAAATAGCTCTGATATTGCATAAAGTAACTTAGAATTCAGAGGTAAAACTGAGTGTTAAGTACAAATATTAGCATCAAAGCACTAGTAATGAAAGCTGCTCCACTTCAAGTTAATTATTGTAAAGTATGAGAGAAAGCTAAGGTAGCACACTATGCATTTGCTGAGCAGTAAATCTCTACAGTGGTGAACTTGGTTTAAAGAAATGTAAGTGCATACAAATATCATTTGTTTATATGCTTATAATAAACAAAAAGAAAACCCCTCTCTCTTTTCAGAAACTTTTTCACTAAAAGGACAAAGGAACTCAAACCTGCTGTCCAAAGTGCTCCTGGTTGGAAGTTGTTTGGAAAAGTCCCACCCAGGGAAAACCTTCCGAAAGATTCCAAAATTATTCAGCAGGTGAGTAAACATCACGCAACTCCAGGTACAAAACTTGTAAAAAATTAATGCATAGGTATTGCAGTTCTCTGCTGTTAACTCCACGTTGTTACTATACAACCATAGAGTGCTCTGGGAAGACTATTTTGGGGCCTTGTCTAAAGAATAGTAGTTACTGAGAAGGAGTTTGAGTTTTATGATTATCTAGTACATTCTTCAGTACATATCAGTGCTCATAAAAAGGTGATACATGTTCAAAAAGCGTTTAAGGTGTTTAGGTCAAACCATCAGAACTTGTATTAATACTTCCTGTAAAACTTTGCCTTATTTAACATGACATGCTACAATTTTTTTAATGGTAAAGTGATTGTGAAATACTCTAGGCTTCCTTAATTAAGTTCAGTTCTGAGTTACTTTTGCCTGTTTTGTGCAGTAAGACCATAGTCATATTTGCATATTCAGATTTTCTTCAAACTAGATATTAACCTAGTAAAATTTATCTTCTTAAAGCGTTCTTGGATATTCTAGTGTTATAAAACTGGTTTATTTTTTTTTTTATCTAACTCATCTTTTCATATTCCTTCTTGCCTGGAAGACTTACTATCTGGGTAACTTGTGACAAATTGCTTAGAATTCTGAAACATATAATGTTGTTTCCTTTAGACTTTTAATCTCACGCAAGGTATTTTTGTATCAAAATAGTGCTGTAAGTTGTACTTGTTTTGGATTTACTGGAGTACTACAGAAAAGTAATTCTGATTTCCTTCCCCTGATACCAAGTTGCACTTCCATATATTCATTCCTGTGGAATCTGTCTTTAATTTGTTAAAATAATAATAAAATGGCATAGACTTTAAAGATGAGCAATTAGTACTGTATCATTAACTTAATGTTAACATGCAATCCTGAAGTTGAAAGATCTGTTGACCCTAAGAGATGTGAATGTCCCTTGTGTTGGTGAAAACAGTAACTTGAATCTCTTGAGAGCTGCTTTCTCTTTGTCTCCGTTCTCAAATTCCATATAAGCTGRTGTGTTTGGCAGGTGCAAATGGCTGTGAATGAAGGCGTGTTCAGCCATCTTCTAGAAAGAGCTTTGTGGTGAAGAGGGCCTTTTGGGAGCAACTAAAGTGAAAAATGAGACGTCCTTTTTGAAGGACTTGAGTGTAATGGGACTTGTCACACAACAAAATGTTGTAGGAAAATGATGAGATTGCAGCAAGTGCCATTTAGTCTGAAGTAAACTGGGTGCTTTTTCAACACTTTCAAATACAATTTTCCTTATTTAAGTGGTTCCCCTTTTTGGGTGAGAGAGGGCAAATGTTCTTAGTTTACTTGCAGATGAATGCTGTTGGCCTTGTGCTATGAAAATACTGTGGTAAGAATCCAGATGTCTCTTCCATCCTCAGAAATGGAAAGTGTGCACCATGCTACCAGTCATCTGCTTCCCGTTTTCTAGCAATGAAGATGTTTGTTCTGGAGACCAAGTCATAGTCTGCAGAAATAGTCTTATTTTCTTATCCTGTTGTCCCTCAGTGACTGTTTTTCTTTTAAACTGTAGTGTTCCCATTTTTTTAACTTCTGTGAAGTGGCAGAAAAGCAAATATACTAAAACAATGTGTTATCTTTAAACATGATTGAGTTGGTCCTAGCCACTAGTAATGTGGTTTGTGTTATAATGGTTGCCGGATTATGGTCACTATTGGATTTATATAATCTTGAGTAATGTGTCAGTAATAGCTAATACTTTTAGCTTCTAATTTAGCTAAAGCATGCATAGACTTTAGATAAAGCATCATGAGCTAAGATATACAGTTATCGAGGAGGGATCCAGATTGATGGTATACTCTGCACAGAGTTAGATCTACAATATCTGAGATTTGATTCTTAAATTGAGAGGTGAGCCTAATGTCTCCATATTTAACATATGTCAAATGTCTTGCTGTTTAATATTTACAGTATAGCTCCTTGTGACTTTGAAGAAAAGCCAATGGTTTCTTTTCTCAAAAACGTTCAGATTTGCTAAGCTGGTGATGGGTTAGAATGAATATAGGCACACTTGGTTATTGAAGATCAGTGGAAAATAGTATCTTCACTTCTGAATGGCTGACTGAAGTCCCTAGACTAAATTCCTCACTATGCAGGACGTGTGAGTGAAAAGAATATGGGCAAGAATGCAGCTATGAGGCCTTTTTGAAGTTGATAGAAATATGATTAAACCTTAATATGGTCTGTTCACAAGTAATTCTGTGAACCTGGCAGAGTACTTCATATCCTACATGGTGTGTCTCTACAAACTACTATATTGACTTTCTAAATTGAAGTCAAAGGATCAAGTGTCATCTGAAACACAARCCCCACATTTTTTCCCAATTTTTTTTAGCCATCTGTGGTCAGACCAATGGCTACTTACTGTTTAACAGCTTTTCTAAAATGAGCTTCTAGGTGTAAGACTATGCAAGTAGAATGGGCTTAAGCTGTAGGCAAGCTGCCTGTGGGGAGTTTACGGTAGTTTATTATTAGCAACAAATCTTGCCATTCCTGAACAGCTATGGCATTCTCCATGGTTGAACACAAAATTCTGTGACTTTACTGATGCCAGTGGCCAGCTTTGGGAGGGTGCAAATAAACCCTTGATTAAGGAAACTCGGTAATGAGTCAGCATCCTTCAGATGAAGGAGGAGATCTTAAGAAGTCCTTTTGCAGGAAAAATTAACTCACGACAGGAGAAACTTGTAATTAATAAAAGGAGGAAGTCTTTTGGGTAAGGGTAATACTTATATCAAAGCTTTATGGCAATATTGTGAAGCTTAAAGGACTTTCCTATTAGTAAAACAAGAAAAAAAATTGCGTCGTTGAAGATTTCTAGTCAAAAGGGCAGTAGAGCTCACATGTCCTGTTTCTGTCCTGGCTGATGGAAGCCTCCTGTGTTATCTTTGTTTGGGAAAGGATGATGTAGTAAATTGATAATTACATTTAAATGAATGCTTGTGGCTCCCAGTCACTGTCTGTCAACTAGACGCTGCTATATATGCCTCTGCAGAGAAGTCAGGTAGTGATTCTAATATCCTGAATAACTTCCAAGAAAAGCTGGAAACTTAATTTGGGATACTGTTTCAGACATTTCTCAGACAACGACACTAGCCAGCTCTGCCTTCAGAGACTGTCTAATGAATATTACTGAAAATAATTTCTTTGCAAGTTCCTTAGCATATGTAGAAGGAGATAAATATTTTTGTCGAAAAGCAAGCTGTGGGGCTTGCCTGGCTGGGGAGATAGCAGAGTCCCCTGCAGCTGTGCTGCCATCAGCATGCTTTGGGCAAGATGCTTCGGGCGAGATGCTCGAGCTCGAACTGGGTCAGAGGTTGAAAGTTCCTGGCAGCTGCATCTCCCCGCTCGCAGCTGCTGGCACGCTCGGCTCTCCTTGGATTGAGAGCTGCCCAGGCAGGATGTGATTGAGGCCAACTCTTTTGCTGGACATCTCCCTCCTCTGAGCTTCCTTCCTTCACTGTTTTTTAAAAAGGGAAAATAGCAACTCCTTAAGACTGCAGATGTCAAATGCGTTTGGTTTTAGGAAGCGTGCCTTTTTTCATGAGCTGCAGCTAATAAAGCTGGCTATTATAAGAAGTATGTGGTCATTAATGATCAGCCTGGTAAATTCTTTTCGGTCTGTGCAGAAATCTGCTTTAAATTAGACTGCCGAAATATTTTAATATAGAAGTATTTAAAGCAGAAGTGGACTTAAGGGCTGATGTGTAACATTTTGGTGTGTATTGACTGAAGTGCAAGTTCTGTTTAAAAATGCAAATTCAATTTCATTTTTTGTGCTTATGGTTAAAGAAAAGAGCTTTTAATCTATGATCAAAATGATTCTGAATATCAAGTTATTAAGTTTAGCTCTTGCTTTTTATTAAAGCAGTCTTGAATACTTTTTATTAATTTGTTTAAAGCAGCATGGTGATTTTTTCCTAATATGCCTGAATTAAAGTAAACTCAAAATACGGAAATACACATCGCAAGATAAAGAAAAGTAAAACGTACACCAAATTCACTTTATCAGGAGTTTTAACAAAGTACTGTCAGTGACAGTGACAGCCTTAAATAAGAGGGGGGGGGGGGGGGAAAAGCCCTTTTCTATTTAAATCTGACACACCATGAAAAGCTTGCACTGATTTAGAAATGATTGCTTATTCAGAAGTGAAGCCATCTTTTCCAAAAGCTGTCACCTTGTATACAAAATGGAAGATATTTTAGACAGTCTGTTAAATACTAACTCTGATTTTGATGACTGGATCACTGTCCTACAACTAACCTCTGAAAATATTATTTTGGGGTAACTTTGAAATCTTAAAAAAAAAAAATACTGTACTTGAGGTCTAAAAAACAGTGCCTTCACTTGCATATTTTTCTGATGTCGTTATCTCCAGTCTGAAATCTAACAGACAAATTGCATTCACTGAATCAGCACAACTCCCATGGTCTCCCAGGAGCAAGAGTTGTCAGAGGTTTCTCTTCAGAGGAACAGATGCATTTTGAATCGCTTTTCATACGACTCAGACCTTCTAACTTGGAATATTAACTCTTCCCTTCAATCTTCATTGTTTCAGTTTAACAATGCATGAAGCTCCTAATGCTCAAAAAGTGTATATGGCATGTTTGTCAACAAACCTAAGGAACTGAATATCTGAAAGAAGTAGGTAAATACAGTGCTGGATGCTTTTTCATAGGAGCGGTTCTTAAGCAGATAGTTAGCTGGATAGAGGTCACGTTGGCTTGTCTTGCACTACCACTGGAGAGAAGAGAAAGGCAAGACTTCTGCCTGTTTAGCAGATATAGGTGGAAATATGTTGGTAACAAACTGCCTTGAAACCAGGACAGACAATAAATGGAGGTATTGGGTCTTGCAAGGAACATGTAACACCTGAATAACAATTTGTCTACTAGCAGCAGTGAGAAGGCTGTGATGGTTTTCTTCGTAGACGCTGTAGCAGTCAGATTCTTAAGAAATGTCCGTCATCTTTCCAGAGTCACACATGTAGTCAGTAAAATGCTATGCTAGAGGTAAAACAAAGTGTTATGTTGAAGTCTCTCAAAGACATTCCCCAGAGTTTTAGACTTTTGCAATTATTAGCTTGTCAGTAAAATGGTAATGAAACTGGTAGGACCTCAGTGAGACAAATGTTTCTCCTTTTGTTTGCATAAAGGACATAAAATACAGTTCAGCTCCAAGTACCAGGGCTTACCCAGCTGCTTTGACAAGGAAGACTTGTCAACGAGAACGTCTCATGGTGTCAGTGCTATGTTGGTGGCACAAATGTATCTTCAGGGGAGTACTCTACAGTGAGCATGGGACTAATATTTTGAAAATACCACAGAGGTGTTGACTCTGCTGATGTGAATTCTTCCGATTGCTACTGTTTTGTTTTTTTTTTAAAAAGTCTTTGAGGTCAACTACAAAGAGTGTTGAAGCAAACTTTCTCTTCTTAAAGCTGGAAAAAGAAAGCATAAGCATTGTACATATTTTCATTTCTGTCCTTGGAAGTTGCTGGGTTTGGGGGAAGCAAAGAATATATAAACAATCCTGAGGTAATAAAAATGTTAAAACTTATTTTACTTTGATTTGGTTGGAGACTAGATTTTTTGGTCTTCTGGATCCTCTTTTTGATGGGATGCCTCCTCCTCTGTTGGGCCTTTGAATTTCTTTAGCAAAGGATGACACAAAAATAATTGTTTTTTCTTCTCTTAAGAAGTGAGCTTTTGCAGGTTAAGCAGACTTACACTGGTGAACTTGAGGTGCTGTGATAGCAAAATCATCATCTAGGCAAGCTGTTTCAAATTCCAAAAGGGTAGGATTTAGCAAAAAGATTCAGGTGGTAAAGATAATGTCTTTTGTGGACTCTTTTTAAAGTGTGGGGTTTTTTGGGGGGTTTTGTGTTCTTTTTTTTTTTTGAATACAAGCCTTATCCTTCTGRGGCTGGCATGGTACTTCAGTACTGAAGAGGAGAAAATACTATGGCAAGGGAGAAGGAAGCCTTTAAAATGCTTTTCATTAGTCTGGGGTATGCATGGTACAAGAACATTGCAGAGGAGTTCAGAAATAATGTTAAAGGCATGATAAAAAAACTTATTTTCCTTCTTCCAGGTGCTGTAATCGAATGCTTAAAAGCAATGGCTGTGTCTGTCCTCCCCCCTGCCATCTTTAAGCTTGGCTCTTCCATTAGAAAACCAGCTTTGACTTTTGAATGGAAACCTGCAGAGCTGTGGTTGTATAGGGTCTCCTGTAGTCAGGCATGCTTTGCCTGATTGCCTTGCTGCAGTGTGGTATGAGGGGGTTCATATTGCTGCTTAGAATCTTACTTTTAATTTAAGTGACTGTTTCTCAAAGCCTTACAAATGTATCACCAGTGAGGTTTTGAGCTTTCAATTTAGAAATACTAATTATAACATGGTGGGGGACTTAAAGGCCCACTCTAAGTCACTGTGCTATTTAATGACACTTTCTACTCTCATGTTAAATAGAAAAACCCAAAGACTTCATGTGAAAGTTCTGTTTGAAAGTTACCATAGTATTTTGTTTCCTGCCAAATGCTTATCCAAGTCCAGTTATGTTTCTTTTCCCTTTCTCCACAGTGCAAGTACTATTCCTGAGTATTCATTTTAGGCTTTAAAGCTAACTAGCTTATAGGTGAAGATCTAGTTGGGTGTGAGATGCAATCTAACATGAGCTGAATGAAGTCAAGGTCTTCAGGATTCATCTTCAGAGCAAACAGTTTCTGTTTTCCTGTGTCAGCCTATAGACAATGTTTTGTTCTTTCCTTTTTAACAGCTTATCTTCCAAGGCTCGTACTTAAATAAGTGTAACTTTTATGGGTGATGTGTACCTAGGGAGAGACAAGTATATCAGGGAACGCCTTTTGTCATGCACCTGAGAAGAGCCATGGAAAAAGATCTCCCTTCAGGCAAAAGTGATCATTGTAGAAAATATAAAACTTCAATTAAAACAGAAAAATAGTCCAATAGGTGTTTATAAACATCTTGCACAGGTGGGAAGTCTTTTTTATATATTTTATATATGTTTTTATATATTTTGAGGACTGGAGAAGAAGGAGGAACAGCCACATCTATGTTTCTTCAAACACAGAGTATAAATACTCTACATATGAATTTAAATTTTGGCTTGCATGTTGCTATATTATAATGGTTTTTTCCTTCATTTATTCACTAAGGCTTTGCTTCTGTTTTTCTCATTAGGATGACAGTTCTGGCAGTCTTGCGTCAATATCTGCTCTCAGTCTATTAAACACAGGGGTATGAAATTTAATATATATTCTTACTAGTTGTATTCAATGCCATGCATGGGACTATGTAGCACTCATTAAAATAGAACAAACATCACATTTTCACAGTAGCATGAATAYTTTATGGCACTAACCATCAACTCATTAGATACCATTAGTAAAATAAACAAATAGACTTCACACATGAATCTCACTAACAACTTAAAGTGATAGAGTATGATTGTTATTGTTTACATTGCATGTTCTTGATTAGCAGGAAATAGGTAATGTTAGAGCTTGACAGTAATTCACTTTCTATGTTTGCTGTGCCTCCTTGCTTAATGGTAAAAGTTGTTAAAAGGCTTAATTTGTAATATTTTTGAGTACCTTGTATTAGCTTTGAAAATTGGTAACCTAGAATCTTTTTTTTTTTCCTTGTCACTAAGTCGCACAACCTATTCACAGTGGCACCTCAGAACTCCAGATGCTTTTAACCACTATTTCCAATATGAAATTGGAACCTTAGAAAAGTGTAGCCATTGGAACTTTTGTTACATGCTGTTATGTCTTCTATTTGCTGTGACTGGTATCCTTTTGAAATTGGTCCAATGCACACGCCTGTTACTTTGAAAACTTTTTATGTAATCCCACACCCCGTGTTAAACAGGAATAGTACAAGTTGGCTTTTTCCGTGGATCTGTTAATGTGGCTTTGTGAAATAGAGCAGTAAGGTAACTGCTAGTTGATATGTGATGCCTGTGGTTCATGTTACATGGTCCAGCCACTCTCAGCTCTTCTCTATTGGGCCCAGAAGCCCCTGGCTTCATGCCTTTTTGTAAACAACAAAAGATGAAACTTGATGCAACTTGTTAGATGTCCAATTGAGGAAAAAAAATAAAGTAAATGAGCAATTGAAGATGGATGGCATTACTTTGGAAGGTTGACCTAGAAACTCTTCTAGGTCACTCTGTTTGGTTGTTCCCTTGTACTATGTGAAGATTAGTATTTTTCCCTCCTTCAATATGGGTTCTTCCTATGTCGCCTGCAAGTTAGGAAAGAATGTACTGTTCCGGCTGTCCTGATAGCATCTGGCATTCTTAGTTTGGGAAAAATGTCTAGTTTGACTCAGAGTTTCAGTGACATCTACTCTTGCTATAAGCCCTTCTTTGTTTTTAATCACCTTGTAACCAGTTCTAGCTCAGTGATTTTAACATTTAACCGAGGGGGGACACACATGATGACATAGGAGGGAATCCTTATGCATTAGCAGAAATTCTTACATAAATTTTTTATTAGTTTTATTGAAGTGACGTAGATGGGTGCCCTCCTAAGTGATTGTATTAATGCTTCCATTCTTGGATGATCAATTCTGCTTGAAATGAAGGGAAGTAATCTTTCTGATGATATTTCTAGTTAGCTGTACAACATCGTGAAAATAATCATATAGATGTTTCTAGAGGCCCATCTGCTCCAGAGTCAACAGGTGTGTGTAGAGGGGAGAGAGGTTTAAAACCACTTGCAGAATATATGGCAATCCCCATTGTTTCCTCAACAGAAGTCATGATTGATTGAATAAAACCTGTTTCAGTACCAGGCTTAGAATTTTGGGGGAGTAAGGCATGTTAAAAGAAACTGTAATACACAGCGTGCATGCTTTGTTTAATTGGAGTATTAGTATGCCTTGACCTGTGCTTTAAATAAAGGCAATCCTTAAGATGGTGAAAGTTAATTCAGTGTTGTCTGTCAGGTCACTTTCTCCTCCAGCATACATAAAACATAATTGGATCTGTGGTGCTTAGTGTGTATAACTGGTACTTTCAGGTCTGTGAGGACTTTCACAATCCTTGTAATCCAAGGCTTTTATCACTCATTTCCAGGAGTTCAGCTTTTGTTGTTGGATCCTAGATAGATCAAAACTTATCCCAGCAAGATGCATGTGGAATGTCATGGTCAACATTTATTCCTTTAAAGCTCTATGGTTTGGGCACTGTAGATGCAAGTTTGTCTTCTAAAATTGAATCATTATGTGCACACTTGGTTAAATACTTTATCCCCACAAGCATACTCTATTTAGGGTCAACTAATGCTTTTGAAATGCTGCGATGCAGCTGGTTTTCCTTTCTGTAAGTTAGTTTGTTTAGATGCTGGAAGAAGCAGCTATGGGCAGTTACGCATATGTTACACAGTGCAATCCAGTACTGTTTAGAGATATCTAAAATAGCTCTGAATGGTCTAGCTGTCCTCTATGGCTCTTCTGAGGAAGGATGAAAGAAACTTCAGCTTCATATGTTTTCCGTGTAGATATCAAAAAGGTGCAGGCAATAGAGACCTGTGCAGGTATATTATTTTTCTTTTGTTTAAAACATCAGGGTTKTTTTTGTTGGTTTGGTGTTTGGTTTTGTTTTGTTTGTTTTTTTTAAAGAAGTTACAATTTGGGATATCTTCATCATCTTAAGCACAAAGGCAGTTTATAAGCAAAAGACTTTTTTACCCAGCCCCATTTATGTGTTAATTGTCTGTAGGTTAATAGGCTTATCTATATTTCTGTAGGAATAAATACTGGAAATACAAGTCTCTCCACATATTAAAGTGCTCTTAAATATATTGTCGCAGTGTTTTTCAGGAAAAACATGCTTTTAGCYTATTAACAGTTTTATTATTGGCAGTAGATGAGAGGATGCAGTTCCAGCCTTAATAAGGAGATAACTATACCTTATATTAAGGATGGGATTTGTTTTTCTTCATCTATTTTGGGATTGTGAAATGTTCTGTATCTCTTAATAAATGCCAGATATGCTGCAATAAAGAATTTTTAACAACATTCCCTGACTACTGAAACCATACATGTGACACTTCCAAAATTATTTTTCTTGCATAAACAGGTCTTGCATAGTCTTGAATCTTAGTTGTCAACTGTTCTATCCTCTGACATATGCCCTGCATGTTAAGTATTTGACAAGACATTTGACTTTAAATTGTATTTTTACCTTGTTATGGAAGAGTGTTAGCTCACATCTTTTGAAGTGAAATTCTATGTCAGCTCAAGCTTCTTATCCCATGCCAAGAATTTTAGATTCTGCATCAAATGCATGGTTAAGGCTATTTGGATTCTTTACATCTAGCCATACAAAATATTCCAGAAAAAAATGGGTATTTTAATTGCACAAACTAAGAGTTCCATGCATGTCTAATCTTCAAATAAGTTTCCTAAAGCACAGGCTTCTTGAGGAAGAAGCATCTTCCATTGGGAAGTTCTGATACTCTGGAATATATTTCATCTTGGGGAATGTGCAGCCATGACAGTTTGAGCTTGAAGCTATTTTGGTCTCTGCTTTGACTCTTACTAGTAATGCTTACAGTTTTCCCTCTCTGTGCATGCATTCTTTTCTTGCAAAAACCAACTGTTCGTAAAGTGTACTTCCAGAAACACAGTTGGGTGATGAGTTCTGCCTTTTGTGGAAATCCCTGTTGAAGAATTTTTCTTTTTTCTTTTTTTTTTTTTACCTTTCTCTGTTGCTTTGGAAATAGTGTATCAGCTCTTAGCACATATGATAGCCAGAAGCACTAGCACCATTCACATGTATTGCTTGTAATAAAAGGGTGGGAGTGGCTTCATTTCTAATGTCCATCTTGCAATGCTTTTTTTATTTATCTTGCATACAAATTAGGTATGGAGGAATGTTGAAAAGATCGGTACCGTTTGAGATTCCTCATCTCTGACCACTAAATAAATTTCATTTTGTGGCTCCTGTTACAAAGTACTGGAAAGTGTGAAAGTAAACCAGAACTTCTACCAAGAATATGAGGGATGGTGTTGCTACTGTACTGCAGCCTGGATGCTGACCTCCGGGTGCTCTCACAGGATGCGTTCCTAATTTAAGAATGTGCTGGGGTAGCCTGAGATATAAAGCATGGCAGGAGTGCCTATAATGTCTCTATGGTTTTAGGTGGAATGAAATAATTCCAGGCGTAAGAATATGTATATTCATACAGTGAATGTTGGTTTTCTGATTTTTCTCGTGCTTGTATGAATTACAACAGAACTCTACCGATCCTGTATGTCCAGATATTCAAGGTACTTGTTGAATGTGCCAAATGATGTTGAATGCGTATTATTTTCAAGCAAAAGTTGTCTTGGTAGTTACCCCTCAGGAGAGGAATATGTTCTAGGAAGTTTGTATAACCACTGTTCTTGGCCAGAGACTTAAAAATATTTAGAAATAAGTTGTATTTAAGAACAGTTAGCTAGTAACTTTTAAGCCATTGTGTTTACAAAGCATTAGGTTTTTAGTGTGAATGTATGTATAAATGATGATAGCAAACAGTTGCTCGCTCTCTTTCTTTACAAGGTGTATATTTGGGCTTTTCTTGAAGACAGAAAAGCAACAGAGGTTCTCCTCTAGTTGAAATAGGCTGGTTGCTATAGATTTGTGCTTGTCTTTCCAGGGTGCTAACAAAATGAGTTATTTGGTACGCTGCCATGGGGCAGAGTATGATACTGTGGTTAAGGGGTGGCTAGCTGGAAGGATAGCTGAAGACTTGGGGGGGGGGTGGGGGGGGGGGTGGGGTGGAAACCGCTTCAAAAGATACTGAGAATGTTTCCTGAGAATGTTTCAAAACCATTCTTTGGCTTGTTTTGTGGAAGTGCAATCACCATTTCTCATCAGTTTAACTATTGTTCTGACTCCCACAAACCAGAAAAAGAAAAGGGCAAGAAGTCCAGATAGCTCCTCAGGATCTGAAAAGTATAGTGGCATATAATGCATATGGCCTTACCACTGTGAACACACCTGATCTCCTCTGATCTCTGAAGCTAACAGGTTGGGCCTGGTTAGTACTTGGATGGGAAACCACTTGAGAATACCAGGTGCTGTAGCCTCTGCCTAGCAAGAATGGACTCTCCATCCTTGGTGGTATTAAAAACCTGGCTGAACGAGGCCCTGCGCAACCTGCCGTAGTTGCCCTTGCTTTGAGCAAGGAGGCTGGACTAGATGAACTCCAGAGGCCCCTTCCAACCTCAATGATTCTGTGATAACATCCTTTTGAGATGAGTTTAACATGACTTCACTGCAGTTATACTTTTCGGATCATTTAATGTATTATCCCCAATGTGGAAGAACAGAAATTTTGTTAGAGATCATTAAAATGGATAGGGTAAGGAGGCTGTTGAGCAGCAAGCTTTAAGCCACCTTAGCACTGGGCAAACACTTTGTCTTCTCTGGAAATCTGAGGCTTCATTGTCACGTTTGTAAGAGATCTTTTCCCATTTAACTTTATGGACTTCAACTGTGTACTGAGCTTTTAAGCTATACAATAGATCTAAAGTTGTCAGCTCTGTTTCTATAATCCTATCAATGAACACTGAATGTGTAAAGCCCTCTGTTTCTCCCTGGGAGAACTAATGTGTACAAGAAGCTATGTATTAGGTGTGAGATTCATTTGGGAGCAGTTTCTAGAGAAGATTGTGTGATTGGGAAGATACATGACCTAATTAGTAATTGACCAATTTTTTATTTTTGGTGACTTAAACATAAGATATTTTGGTTAATCTGGGACTGAATTTACTTACCCAATTATTAAAGCAACAGATGTACACGAACAAACTGTCTTTAGATAAAAAAAAGCTTGTACAACTTAGAGCTCACTTGGCTGTGCTTAACAATAGAGCTGTGTGATCTGTGAAAGTACATTACTAAAGTACCTTGAATTTATTCTCTTACAAAGATGATTTTTCAGCTCTTAGTATTCTGTGTTTGAATTCCAGCATGTGGAAGACTTGCAGAGAAACTAGTATTTAGCCTTCATGCCTAAGGAGAGTGTGAACCCACAAGCGAACTTGGTTTGGGAATAAGTTGAAAGTCTTCTCACAGATAACCTTTTAAGATATGTTGGATTGTAAGAGTGGGTTTCCCAGTAACTTGGCAGTAAATTTTTATTTACAGAGGCTAAAAAAGAGGGAATGTGAGATTTGAGGTTTTCATCTGGCGCTGTCTAGCCTTTTTCCTAAACTGTCTCATATTTTTGTTTCGTTGGGTTGCTCTGTGGAAGAAGGATTGGGATTCTTTCTTCCTCAGAATCTTCTGTGTATTAAAGGCTCTTAAATATCTCTTTCTAAGTGGATTGCATGTTTGAACCTCAGAGAAAGAAATTATGTGAAACAGACCTGTAATGATAAATATTGTTATGTTGTCACTGAGTATAGTGTAAGTTGTTCTGGTTAATGTGGGTTTGATGGTCTTGCTAAAGGCTTCAGAAATGTGAGGGGTACCAGATCTTAAGGGTGGCTAGAATCAAAAGGAAAGAAATGGGAAGACACACACGTTCTTGGTTAGTGGCTTTTGTTGGGGTTTTTTGTCAACTTCACAGATTACTTAAATATACTTGCGCACTAATTAATTTGGGGAGATTATGCAGATTTCCTAACTGTAACTGATCCTTGGATGCTCAGTAGTAATATTGAACTAGAATAGATCAAAGATTAAGTTGATACAGGAAACTGCTTTCTCATTCATCTTTACTTAGCAGTCCTGGAAAGCTGCACTGTCTTGCTATAAACAATTTCAACTTGTAATGTTAGCTCCTTGCTGTCATAAATTATTTAATAGTATATATTTTAACATTATTAAATAAGTGTTAAACAAGTAATATTAGAAGTGAGGCTGAAAGTTGAAATTTAATTTTTATCAATAATGTTGTTTAGGAATATGAAGCACGGACAGGAAGAATGTATAAACCTCCACCCCCATCAGCAAGACGTAAAAATATTGAATTTGAACCACTTTCAACTACTGCTTTGATTCTGGAGGATCGACCTGCGTAAGTATGATTCTGCTGTGGAACTGATGACTGAATTTGTTAGATATGCTTCTGAGGAGCTAAACTTCACAAGTCTTACACGAAAGTATCATTGGATTATTCCATCGCAGATAATAGCCTAACAAATACCTCCAGAAGAACCTTTAAGTGTATTATAGTCTATATGAGGAATTCTTTCTTGCTGTAATGGGGCCACCAGTCTGTTATCTACTGCATATCACGGCTGCCTGTGACAGTGTTGTGGGCATCCTTAATCAGGAAAATTCCTGAAGACTTTTCTGGATTTCTTCCCTGCCATCTCAGTCTGCGCTCCCTTCTCCTTCCCCCATTCTGGAAACCTAATTTCCTATACCAGTCGGGAAGACTTAACAGTAGCAGTTGTTACTTCAGCAAACCTGGATTTGACTTACCATAAAAGTCTTCTAAAAAAGAAGAAATGAAAAAGTATTAGGTAGGTAACAGCAGGAGTGGGAAGAATTGCCTTTGAAACACAAGAAATACCTTCCTGTCACAAATGCTGAACGCTCATTTTGTATCTGGCAACTACAGTTAAACGCTTTGTTGGTACCGAGATGATAGTGTTCATTGATGCTGTTCCTTGCCCTTGTTCCAGTTATGTTTTCATGGCTCCTTAAAACTACAGCTGAAGGCAAGGAAACAGCAGATGAACGTGCAACAAAAACTGCATTAAGTACAAATAAGAATAGTAATGAAAAATGGGTAATAAATTGTTCAGTATTTTCAGCTATACAGTCTTCAGCAATTTGAAGTAAAGAGGAGGACCTGCTGACTAGGAACACATGCTGTGAGGAAAGCAAATGGAGCAAAGCTTTCAAATTGCACCTTGAGAAAGCTTGTGATGGTACTGTTAAATGTTTGCTCTAATCAGTTCCAATTAGGAAATGGAAGATAGACATATAGTGTTTCCTTCGATATTCTCTCTAGTGGTATATAAGCTCATTCAGTGCTGAGACAGAAATATCGTGAATGGAGGTATGGATTGCTATGTGCATTATTTCTTTTACTGTATGGTGGAGGGTAAGATATGCAGTAACTGGTTTGCTGATGCTTTTCTGTACTTTCAAAATACCACAATTCACAAACTAACATAAGTATGTTTTTACAAATGACACTTCCACTTCTTTCAAACTGGAGTGCCATCCCAAGTGTGTAATGTGTTGCCACAATCTCATCCTTGAAAATATATTCTGCTCTCGCTTTCACTGGAAATACCAATAAAGTGATCTTTTTTTCTTGTATAAGAGGAGATGGAAAACTTTTTTTTTTTGCATATTAAAATGACAAAACTGTCTTCTGTTTATTTTGAGCCAAAGTAGACTAGAGATTGGGTAAGAGACTGAGACCAAATATTGTGTTCTGATTTGTTTTGGAATGAGTCTGCTTGGTCAAAAGGAAGTTTGTGTTTGGCAATTAGAGGATCACTATGCAGCCAAAAACCAAACACATTCTAAGCTGGTGAACTTGTAGCACTGCAGCAAGCTTCCTTAGCTTTACCTCTGACATAAATGGGGATCTATCCTTTCTTCCTTTGCTAAACCTATTTTCTTTTGTGGAAGTTTTAAAGGGCTAACTATGATGAATAAAAACCTTTACCTTTTATTGAAAATATGTCGTCATAGATTTCGTATGAACAAATGGAGTATCAATATGCAGATATATTTAATGATTAAAATATGCATGTGTAGAAATGCATTGGAGTAAATAACTATATGGAATATCAGTATTTCCCTTTTGTCACTCATGCAAACTTCATTTCAGCATCATTCCAGATGTTCAACAAATCTAATAACCCTGCTTTGGGGAAGGCTATAGGAGAACTAATAAACAGAAGCAGTAAACATCTAGTAGTTCTCTACTACTGTTACTGAAACACTGGTAGTGTGACAACCCCAAAGCTCACCTTAGTGAGAAGCCAAATTAAAACCTGGTTTTGAAATGGTTCAGAATGTCATTTGTGTGTATTGAATTCAGGAACAACTTGTTTTCAGAAATCTTCCTGCCAAATCAGTGGAGGAGGCTTTACGTCACCGACAAGAATATGATGAGATGGTGGCAGAGGCAAAAAAACGAGGTATGTTAACTGCCAATAATCACTATAATTCTTTTTAACTGTGCAATAAAAATAAAGTAATTTCTGGCGTGCAGGCTAGTAGGTACAGTAAAGAACAACCTTGTTTAATATCTAGGTTATTCTCTGGTACATATGTGCACACAGTTTAAAACAGAACTCAATTATCAAATCATTTTCTTATTCCACCACAGTGAATGTAACTAGGTTCAGAAGTCAGTTTAACCTTTTCTTTAATTTTGAAGTAGGAACTTGAGGATTTTTTTAACTACTTGTGTAATGTGATCAGCTAGAAACTTTCTGGGTACTTGGACTCTTTTTTCAACTGTGTTGCTGCAGTTGCCACTGAGAGCCAAAGTATAATAAAGCTGACTGCTTAAAGATCTGTTTTTTCAGGAATTTGAAATCAATTCCAGTGTGAAGACAGATGAAAACTTTGGGGTTTTTCCAACCAGCTGTACCTGTGTGAACCTTCCTACTCCCACTAGATGTGTTTTTTAAATTAAACATATCTGCAGCATCTGGTACTGTGTCAATCTATGAATAGTTGTTGAAAGGACTTCTGTAGTCTCGTGCCTAGTATTCAGGGAATAAGCTATTTTAAGAATCTGTGATGCATGTTTTACTTGGGCTGTTGTCAGAGATAGAAGCTTCTGAACTGATTGAGCCTCTATGGATCGGTGGCAGCTTTCTCTGAAAGATGTAATAAGAAATCCAAGGCATCTGACAACTCATTTTACTCTTCTCTTGTGGTGTGCATCTTGTAAGGTGTGATCGGTGGTCCATGTTCTCTAACTGCATCTTTGGAGGGTCAGCCATGTGTAGTGTTTTGGTATGTGTGCCCTAGTATTCATTAAATTAACTATTGCTACACACACAAAGCTTCAGTAAAAACTTAGTGAAGCTGGTCGGCCATATCAGCTTACCAGGGATGGCATGTTTACTCTGATGTGTCTAATGCATGCATAAATAGAAAATGTCTTGCAATTTCACAGTGGTTTTTAGTGATGTCAAGATAGCACTGCTCTGTCCTTCTTTTAGCCTTTTTAATAAGAGGGATCTACAAATGATCCTTTTTTAACAGAAAGCAGAATACTCTTCTCTTGTTCAGCATTGTGGCTTTGTCTCAGATCCTTAGGTCCTCTTTCCAGAAAAGAAAATACATAATCCTTCTAGGTGGAAGTTTCAGTAAAATTTGAATAATTTCAAAAGGGATGTAGAATTACACTTTTGAATAACAATTTTATCTATAATTATTGCTGATTAGTCTAAGTAATAAGTAAGGTTTAGGTAGAACGTGGTGTGAAATTCATTACAGGCAAAACAGTGCTGATGATGTGCTTGCTTTTTAGTCATTCTGTGTACTGCAGAAAAGAGCATTACAAGTTTTATAGCCAGATTTTTGCTTGTCTAAATCACTGTGTTTTTGAATAACTTAAAGACAGCTTAAATTAAAAAATTTCCTGAGAAGTAGACCTACAATCAACAGAAATAGTACCAGCTAGCTCATGCACAACTGTAATTTACCCTTGATCTCTTTCAGACATCTAAATAATTAGATAATAGCTGAATTATTTACCTAGTAATTTGTATACACTAATAYAGAATTATTAATATGTTATGCCTAACAGAAATTAAAGAAGCACATAAAAGGAAAAAAATAATGAGAGAGCGTTTCAAGCAAGAAGAGAGTATCGCTAGTGCTATGGTGATTTGGGTCAATGAAATACTACCTAACTGGGAAGGCATGTAAGTAAAGTTCTGTTGTGTAAATGAGGCAAGGCTGGCTTTTTTCTCCTCTGGAAACAGAGGAACCACATACCTTATTTTCCTTTTCATTCCTGTTTTGTTGAGAAGTTGGTTTTTGTTGCCGTGATATAGTGAGAGGTCATTACAGAGCAACATGAAATGTGCTTTCTGGGAGCTGAATGTTTTGGGKTTTTTTAATGGGGCTTTAGCATAAGCAGAGATCCTTGAATATTGATTTGGGAAATAGTATGTTATTTTGCTTGTAAGTTGCCCAGTGATTTTTAGAAAACAAGATGTGCAATATGTGCCATTTTGTTTTRTTTTTCCTGCTTCCCTATCCTAGGCGTGCTACCCGAAGAGTTCGAGAGCTGTGGTGGCAGGGATTACCCCCAAGTGTACGTGGGAAGGTTTGGAGTCTAGCTGTGGGAAACGAGTTAAATATCACTCCTGGTATGCCTTAACAGATCACATTTTAATGCAAAATTAAGTTGGTTATTTTAAACTTTTGTTAAAAAAATAAATAAATCAGGGTATGTTTGCTTTTTGAAGAACTGTATTTCACAACCTTAGGAACAGGTGTTTTACAATTAGACATCATAGCCTAGTAAATTATGGAAACAAGGTCCAAAAACTGCTTATGAAAACATTTTAGTCTTGTAAGAGTTAAGGTTGTGCTCCCCTCAAAAAAAATTATTTTTATGTTTAAAATTGAGAATTTGTATTTTTGCTTTCTTAAGGGGGTGGAAAGAGGAATTGCTTTATTTAATAACTAATGATTTTGATGAACTGTAAGTGTTCTAACCTATTCACAAAAATAAAAATCTGAATTATGATTTCCCTCTTGTGATTTGATGTTCACCACAGAAGAAAGCATAATACAGTGCACACTATAAAACTGTGCATAGCGGTACTCCAGTGGTTAGTGGTAACCATCTAATAGATTCTCCCCCCTCGCCCAGTGGTTAAGACAAAACCAAACAACAAAACCAAAGACAAGAATACTGAGTGTGCTTTTGGTTTGGATGGGTGCTTTTTTTACTTATCTCTTCCTTTTGTGTTGCTGGTTTTGTTTTGTTTTCTTGCAGAACTTTATGAAATCTTCTTGTCGAGAGCTAAGGAACGATGGAAAAGCTTCAGTGAGACCAGTTCTGAGAATGACATAGAAGGTGAGATCTCCTGAATCCTAGACAGCCTCCTATTCACTTTTAGAAACCCAGAAAGTCTCACAAGTTCAGCTGCAATTGCAGCATTAGGAATACTTGTTAAAAGTGCTCTGAGTCATTCCCTACTTAAATGTTTGCTTTCTTATAGCAAGTCAGTGAGTGAGGGGGTTATCAGTATTTACTATCTCAATAAAAGATGCATTAAAATACTGCATGTGCTAGTTCATGTTCAAATGAAAGTGTTTTCCTCTGAATTCCTGAAATACCAGGACTAAGCTCTCGTGAAAATTTTAGATGAAATACAAAAAGAAGAAATGGGAAACTAAATTTACAGTATGTGCTGTTGCTTAGCTCTGCTTAGATGGTTCTTATGTTGATATCCCTTCCACGATTTTGGGAAAGAAAAAAATTATTCTCTATTTTTTGATTGTGGAACTGAAAGGTGAAGAATATATAACATATTACACGTTTCAGATCCCTTGGGTTTCCTCGGTTGCCCAGATGGCCTTTCCTCCCTAATCTATTAAGTGGGGTTGTTAGCACACTTGTATGTATAATGGAGTTTTATCACTGGCACGTTGCTGTCTCCTGTGGCTATTCTCCCTGTGAAAAATAGTATCAATGATGTTTTTAATGATGGATATATCCTTGTTATAAAGATTAACTCCTTGTGCTGTTAACAATTACTTTTTTAAATGCTGTCTTACGTGATACTGTCAGTACCAGCTGCTATGAAATAATTATTTTTTTGAGTTGGTCTCTTTTCTGGGAAAGAAAATGCCATTCTAATGCAAGAAGTACTATTTTGTTTGCACTTGCTGTAGCCTGTCCTGACTAATTGGCTACTTTGTAAATTATTTGGGTCTTCTTTAGGCTACCTCTGTGACTCAACTTGTATAAAAAAATTGAGTGTGTGCATGACTATAAATATGCTTATCCTTGGAAAACGCGTTTGCAATGCCCCTTGGTTTGTGGGGTGGTGGTTGGTTTGTTCTTTTGTTGTGGGGGTGTGGGCCGAGTTGGGGGGGAAGGCTTAGGTAATTTACTTTGGAAAGGTAGTAGTTCTGGATGGGAATGAAAGGGGGAAGGGGTCCAATTTGATTGTGTCAGATGTTCTGGGAAAGGTAGTAATACGGGAAATCTTAGAGTAATAGGATTTTCATCTCTGGTTGAAAAGCAAGCCAGCCCACTGTGCTTATTACTAATCTTTGGTAGAAAAGTCTGGAAGATCAATTATTTTAGCCTCATTTAACATATTTGAGTAGTTCTGAAGGTTTTTCCTGTTCAAATATCTTCAACGCTTTATTTTGGCAGATAAAGATTAAAGCTTGAAAAGTATCTTTTTGTGTCTTGAAGACAAGACATTCATCAAAAGATGTGTTATCTATCTGTTCAAAAGACCCCCAGCGACTCCTCTTTTGGAGTTGAACTGAATTTCTTGTATAAATCCAGAGTTTCTTATGCTCTATACTGTAGATTATAATCTTCCTAGGGAATATTCTAAATGCATACTGTCCCAAGTGAAATGATCCCAAATTAACTAATATAATATCTGTTCCTTTTGAAAGAGAAAGGAGGGATTAAGCAGCAGTTCTTGAACTTTTTATTTTAGATTGTGTATGTTCTTTCTCTGTAATAATAATTGCCGCCTTTCTCCCAAATTCCCCTAACACAGCCTGCAGCAGTCCCACTCACTCCTGAATGCAACTATCTTAGTTTTAGGAGGGCTAGAAGAAAATGCTGCTTTCCAGGCTTCAGCAGAGCAGGTTCTGTTTAGCCTATTCATCAAATTCTGCAATCCTCCACTTCCCAGATGGCTCTTGACTGGTTTAAGCCCTCTGAAAGAGCCTTTTCCCCAAGTGCCATGTGTATTTTTTTCCTTGATATCACTAGTATTTGCATCATCTTCCTGTGTAGAGGACAGGATAGAGATAACTCAAGGGCCATCTGAATTTCTTCTGGGTGTTCTTGAGTGAATGCTGGCTTCTTTCCTGTCATTTGAGGCAGGAAATAATGAGAGCTCAGAAGTAATGTGACTTCTGCAGATCATAACTGTGTGGTCAATTCTGGAAACTCTGTATATTTTAGTTACCGTCAGTAGAAGTGGGACATGAGAAAAGCATGACTTCAAAAGTAATACGCATGACTGCAGGTGAAAGAAGTGCTGACTTCTTGTGATAATTACATAATTCATCTTCTAGTGTACAGAGTATATTTCAATGCTGCWGGTTGAAATGAGCTGATTAGGAATGAAAAATTTGAAAAGTGAGATCCCACTGGATCTCGTTTAGATCAAGAGCAGTGCTCTCATTCTGTGCTCTTGCACAGACTCAGTAACTGAAGTCTGAAGGCTTTGGAACAGAAGATAAGAAAGAAAACAGGGTTTTGAGGGCTGGGCAAAGTTCAAATTTTAGTGAATGCAGGGCCAGTTAGGCCTGGATAGAGTGTTATACAGAAGTAAAAGGTAACCTGTTGGTTTTAAGTCTGAATGGTGTAAAGGTGTATGACTTGAAAAAGAATGAGTAAACAGGTAGTAATTACTGATCGCTTTCCTCACTTTTTGGAGTCGATGACATATACCAGGTATCAATGGACAGTTTTAGCTCTTGAAGTATAGCACTGTAGAAGTGCACTCCAAGAATTAGAACTAGGTAACTTTTTTTCCTTAGATCCTAAAAGTCTTCATGTGCCTATGGCAGTTTTATCCTGAAGTCTGTAGAATTTATCTATCAGTTTTAGTAAGTGTTGTTTTTGCTTGCAGATGCAGGTGCGTCTGTTGCTGATCGTGAGGCCAGTCTGGAGCTAATTAAGTTGGATATATCACGCACATTTCCATCCCTGTATATTTTCCAGAAGGTGAGATTTCTGTAACTTTAGTTATGACAACTTTAAACCTCTAAATAGTTAAACAAGAAAAGAAACCTAGCTGGCTAAGTATGGAATAGTTTTTAGAAGTTGTTTGTATAAAACAACAAAAGTAAAATTAGTTCTTTTCCACATACAACAGCAAATAGTAATTTTTTTTATTGAGACTAAAGTAGGGACAGTTAACGGTGGACTATAAGGCTTTTTGTCCTGGAAAATTGAATGTTGTTTCTATTAATGTCTGTGAAATTACATGCAAAAATGAGAATATTCTCACTGCTGCTACAGAAATCTTGATGCGTTTTAGTACACATTTTCAGGCTTTATGATTTTTATATAGATATAATATAGGCATACACATATATAAAATATAAAATATTTTTATATGTTTTATAAAATATATATAAAGTATATAAAATAGCATGCACTACTGTAAATACAGTAACTTGTGTTACTAAGAATTAAAACATCCACTGTCTCTGAAAAGGAAAAACCAACCCTGGATGTGTACCAGATATCCTCATTTTCCATTATGTACTGATTTCCACTGAATTATTTCACAGGATTATTGGTCTGTTACTTTTCCTTTAACATCTCAAAAGCATACATGGTAATGCTTAGAGTAAAAACTGGTATTATTCTAGATGTGAACAAAGCAATAATTAACTGTCTCACTTGCATCTTAAAATACTGGCTTGTTACTTTCCTATATTTATAAAGTGATTTTGAAAAAAACTTTTTTTTTTTCTTTTCCCCTTCCTTCTTTCCCTTGTATTAGGGTGGTCCTTATCATGATCTCCTGCATAGTGTTTTAGGGGCATATACGTGTTACAGACCGGATGTGGGATATGTAAGTATTTGCTGTAAAATGTTTATAACATGGCCAATGAGCTTAAGATGTCATGTATTAGAGTGTATTAAATAAGTAGGTTATCTAAACTTTATGCTACTAGCATTTAAAAAAAAATAATTCAACTTTGGCACTTACTCGTTTCATAGCAGTAATTCTTAGAGATAATTAAATAGCTGAAAATGTACTGAATGTCAAGGATGAGTACACTGTCTGGCTTACATGGAAAATTTTAAATGGATGTGATCACAAGGCTTTATAGTTCTGACAGACCCACAGTATCTACAGGAAAAAACAAAACACTAGCAGACTTCCAGTGAGGACTCAGCCTGTTCTGTCCTAGTGTTGCTCTCACTGCTGCCAATTTCCATAGTGACACTCTGCTTCACCACCGCACATCCTAAAATCCAGAAATTCCTTATTGGTGTCTTGTTGTCAAAGATTAATCGCTCCATCTGAGTTCAGTGAAGATAAGATTGTTTGCAGCAAACATTACTGTGTTTTAAAAAAAAATAAACCAACACCAAAGCCCATAAAAAACGCAAACAAACCAACTAAACCTAGCATCTCTCTGAATGGTGTCAGCTTACAGAAGCAGTTAAATGACAAACAGATGCTTTTTTCTTCTTTTTCTTTCTTTGTTCCTGGCAGTACCTAGGAACACCTTTCACAAGCTCTAATTGCTTCTGGGCTAAAAAGAACTTAGAATCATAGAATCATTAAGGTTGGAAAAGACCTCCAAGATCACCAAGTCCAACTGTCAACCCAACACCACCGTGCCCACTAAACCATGTCCCAAAGTGCCACATCCACACGTTTTTTGAATGCCTCCAGTGATGGTGACTCCACTACTTCCCTGGGCAGCCTGTTCCAATGTTTGACAACCCTTCTGGTGAAGAAATTTTTCCTAATGTCCAATCTAAACCTACCCTGGTGCAACTTGAGGCCATTTCCTCTTGTCCTATCGCTAGTTACTTGGGAGAAGAGACCAACACCCACCTCTCTACAGCCTCCTTTCAGGTAGCTGTAGAGAGCAATAAGGTCTCCCCTCAGCCTCCTTTTCTCCAGGCTAAACAACCCCAGCTCCCTCAGCCGCTCCTCATAAGACCTGTTCTCCAGACCCTTCACCAGCTTCATTGCCCTTCTCTGGGCACGCTGCAGCACCTCAATGTCCTTCTTGTAGTGAGGGGCCCAAAACTGAACACAGTATTCGAGGTGCGGCCTCACCAGTGCCGAGTACAGGGGCACAATCACCTCCCTGCTCCTGCTGGCCACGCTATTCCTGACACAGGCCAGGATGCTGTTGGCCTTCTTGGCCACCTGGGCACACTGCTGGCTCATGTTCAGCCGGCTGTCAGCCAGCACCCCCAGGTCCTTTTCCGCCGGGCAGCTTTCCAGTTGAAGAGTTTTAAGTCTGATCCATGCAACAAAGCATTATTTAGCACAGGGTGTGTTTTTTCTCTCTAAATCAGACATGCCTGGGACTCTGCATCAATATCTAGTTGGTTTTTCATGTTCAAATGTTTTTAGTCCTGAAATCTGTCATCTGTGACCTCATTTTTGGAAACGCTCCCATATTCTTTCAGTGAGATTACAAACTCTGCAGGTTCTGAGACTGCTTGTTCCCAGGGTGGAGTTTTAAAAGGCAAATAAGTAATTTTTCATGGATAGGTCTTTTCTTTTTCATTAGGAACACAGCTAGCCTGAGTATTGCTGATCATAGATTTTTTTTTTTTTTTAATGTTAATGTGGCAGTAGATTTAACGTGATCTTACTTCTACACCCATCTATTCCACAAAAATGGAAAGCTGCAGGACTGGTTGTCGTGGTTTAAGCCCAGCCGGCAACTAAGCACCACACAGCCGCTCGCTCACTCTCCCCCGGGTGGGACGGGGGAGAGAATYGGAAGGGTAAAAGTGAGAAAACTCGTGGGTTGAGATAAAGACAGTTTAATCGGGAAAGCAAAAGCTGCGCACGCAAGCAAAGCAAAACAAGGAATTCCTTCACTACTTCCCATGGGCAGGCAGGTGTTCAGCCATCCCCAGGAAAGCAGGGCTCCATCATGGGTAACGGTTACTTGGGAAGACAAGCGCCATCACTCCGAACGTCCCCCCCTTCCTTCTTCTTCCCCCAGCCTTATATGCTGAGCATGACATCATATGGTATGGAATACCCCATTGGCCAGCTGGCCTAGCTGTCCCGGCTATGCTCCCTCCCAGCTTCTTGTGCACCTCACAGAGCATGTGAGCTGAAAAGTCCTTGAGAAGTAGGCTACCTAGCAACAACTAAAAACATTAGTGTGTTATCAACATTCTTCTTATAGTAAATCCAAAACATAGCACTATACCAACTACTAGAAAGAAAATTAATTCTATCCCGGCCAAAACCAGGACACTGGTTTTGATGCATATCAATACTTTTTTTCCCTAGTTGGTTAAAATACTGAGTACATTTTTTTCAAATGAGGAGCAGGCAGCATAAATGCCTAAAACAGCAGAATAATCATCATTGCAGTTGAAAACCGCTAAAATTGTTTTTTACAATATAATGAATATTCAGTATATATATTTTTATAGTAATGGGTATTCAGATCATCAATTAACAACTACAAGAATAATGCTCTTCACTTTTATTGCAGGCTAAAGTGTGTTTGAGAGAGTAGTCGTGGAAAAATGTAAACTTGCATTGTAGCTAACCACTTAAAAGTAATTTTATGTATGTGAACAAATACTGTTTGGCAAGTGGAAAGATATGTATTGTCTGTTCTGAAACAGAATTTTGTCTCTATTCCAACATATCTGTCTGGGTCTAAACTGTCCCATATGTGAGGTTTTTCTCCATGTCTGTTTTTCCCATAGCTTCACAAAGAACTTAAGGCCAAATTTTGTCTCTTATGAGCTCTGCGTCCAGCCTGTGTGGTTTTAACTTTCTTGCATTCCAAGTCCCAAGGACTTGTGATCATGAGACCTCCCAGAACTTCCATCAAGCACCTAAAACCGGCATCTGAAGAAACACTCTGTCTTGCTGAAATGAAATTAGCTGCATGCATAAAAATTATTTATCTGTATTGTTTCTGTTCATCTGGAAATGTTATGCAATGGTATTTGATATATTGCAGACTGTAAATATTTGCATTTCCAAAGATATAAGATGTACTGAACCTACTCACCTATATTTGCTTTTCCCACTTGAAGGTACAAGGGATGTCCTTCATTGCTGCTGTGCTCATTCTCAATCTGGAAGAGGCAGATGCTTTCATTGCCTTTGCTAACCTTCTAAACAAGCCATGCCAGCTGGCCTTTTTCCGTGTGGATCACAGCATGGTATGCACAGTGTTTTCTGGTTTTGAACCATAACATTCTTTTGACTTGAAGAATAGTTGATTTATTGGTGACTTCCTTTTGTCCTATTGAATAATGGAGAACTTTAACCTGTGGTTACAAAACTGAGAATAGCAGATATTAATCCATAGAACACATCCTACTGTTTTGATTTTTCCTCTAGAAACACTTAATCATTGTACTTTTCCTAAGAAGTCACATTGTGCTATGTGAGGATGTTGACATCCTCAATTCTTGGTGGGGTTTGCGTGATTTTACAACTGAACATTCTTTTGATGACTGCTTGTGAGATGCTTTACTATCTCTGCAGATGCTGAAATACTTTGCAGCCTTTGAAGTATTCTTTGAAGAAAATCTTCCCAAACTGTTTCTTCATTTCAAATCATACAGTCTCACTCCAGACATATATTTGATAGACTGGTGAGTTCAGAGAACATAGCAAACCTAACCTTACAACTGTTGGAACACTTTCTATTTTGCTATAGGTTTTTCAGCAATAGAAATACAGCATAAAAAAAAGCATTCAGTAGGTGTACCTCGGCTTCCTAGGTCTTGTGAAATGGTGAACTGTTTTGTGCAACCACAGTTCCTCTGGCAGGATTCAAATTTTATGAACTGGGATTAGGAGTGACATCTATTCAGGTAGAAAAGGAGACATGCAGGAGTCCTGCGTGTCTCCTTTTCTTGTTGCTGCAGGAAAGAGTCACCTATGTGTAACGTAAGTAGGGGAGAGGAGGCTACTACACCGTAGTTGTCTTATGACTGATTGTAAGTGACTTGATGAAATGAACATAGTCAGCTACTGAATAAAGTATGAATATAGAATTCAAAGCAGAAGGAGGATGAAATTTAGGACCTGGTTTGGGAAGGGATAAACTTGGAAATACAGTGAACATTTTGAAGTAATGAATGTTCTAAAGCAGAGAGTACCAAACTATGTTATGTGCCTGTGATGGAAGGCACTAATGCAAGCATCCTTGGAAGTGTGTGTAGTGCTGCCAAATATGGAATGTCTGTTCGTGTGTGTGGATAGGGATGTGCTTCATATAGGATTATTATATGGGTTAGAAGTTTCTAGTAGAGTAAATTGAATTTGGTATAATTAAATAATATAAAAACGTCATGTCATCTGAGTACTTGGGAATGAAGAACTTCAGCTATAAGACGCAGCTTATCAGTAAGCAGTAAGTCTCAGCAGGAGCAAGTTTACAATAGCAGYGTTGAGCAGGACTGTGCTGCAGTCCAGAGAGTTTAGGCAGATTGAGAGGTATATATGTTGCGGAAATAGTGCTGCTCTACAAAGAATTAGAATATTCTGCTTCCAATTACCTGTGAGAAATGAAGGTTGTTATTCCTGCACATGTTCCAAAGATGGCCTTGAGATAGACTGAGCTCCTCTTATAAAGGGAGAGTAAAAGAGATTGTGGTAGCCTGTGGTAGGGAGTGTTCTGAGCTTCCTGAACCACTTCCCAGTAGGAGTAACGGAGAAACAGAGAACACTGTGCTTTGTATCAAAGAAACCACTACAAATTTATGGGATGGGTCCTACAATATGGTACATACATCAAACTGAAGTCTCTGCCCATTTATAATGAATGCTTTTTAAAAATAAGCTTTGCAATAAGAAATACAAGTAGACTTCTCCCAGTGAGAATAGAACAGCAACTGTCTTTAGATTTTGGCAATTTTTAACATGAATGAAATTCAAAATGTATCATGGAAATGCAGTTATAGAATTCTCATCAGTACATTAGTGGGATGTAGCCTTCTATTGAGATGATTTGTGGCTTTAGATTTWGTTTAGAAAACAAATGATGAACAGAGCTGTTAAACTGTATGGCATAAATAATGGGAAGGGTTAAGTTCTTATTTGTATATTATACCCTGTTTGAGTGTAAAGATGTTTGTGACTTCTCTAGCCAGAGCTTCCTAAAGGAGGTGGCTTTCAAGTGGAGGATTTCCTATAGCATGAAAAGAGATGGGTTTCAGAGTAGGAATTCTGACTTTAAAAACTGGAGACTTGTGGATCTTTGAAATATGGAAAAAATAAGAATGTGAAATAATTTGTCATCTGCTCATTCTCAGCTAACGTAACTGAGATTTAAAGGAGGTTTTTATGTTCATCTTTCTGAAATAGGTTAAAGTTATAACTGTGCCTTTTTTTCCTCAATTGTAGGATTTTTACACTCTACAGCAAGTCATTACCACTTGATCTGGCCTGTCGTGTCTGGGATGTTTTCTGTAGAGATGGAGAAGAATTTTTGTTTAGGACAGGATTAGGAATCCTTCGGTTATATGAAGATATTCTCCTACAGATGGACTTTATTCATATAGCACAGTTTCTAACAAAACTTCCAGAAGACATTACATCAGAAAAGCTTTTTGGTTGTATTGCAGCTATTCAGATGCAGAATAGTAACAAAAAATGGGCACAGGTGAGTCCCTTGGAGAGAGAGATACATGTATCAAAACAGACATGTCAGCACATGAGTATACGGTGCACTTCTCTTAATGACTACTTATGCTGCATGTCTGACTTCTGAGCAATGGGCACTTCCTTTCTAGTGTCTCATTCTAGCAATTAATCTCCATGCTACTATTGTGGTGGTTAATATTGATCTTTTTTATAAGACTGGCTTTTTTTATATTCATTAAATAATTTACTTTTCCAGGTGTTTGCCTCACTGATGAAGGACAACAAAGAAGGGGACAAGAACCATAGCCCAGCACTGAAAAGTTAATCATTGTAATGCTGAGGTCAACTGAAAATGTGGAAAGCCACTTGATGACAAAGGATTTTTCACATCACTTCTATGTGGAAAAGCACTATAGAAAATGTGAAAATGAGACGGAAAACTGACACAGCTCTCAGTGGAGTAATGAACTGATGAAATCTTCACCCTTTTGCCAGTATTAGCTTTTGTCGTGGGAAGATTTGTTTTCACACAGAATACTAAAGCCTATGAAACTGAGAAGTGGGGGGAGTTCATATTTAATACTTTAAAAGAATCAGCTCAATGCAATAAACATTTGTAATAACTTCTGTTGGTACTTTAAAAAAATTTTTGAGGCATAACTTTTTTTACAAATACCACAAAGGCACTTTTTTGGGGGGGATGAGGGAAATGCTAAATCTTACGGCCCCAAAACTGCTATCCAAACCAAATGCTTTGGTACAAATATTACCTCCAAAATTAACCATTTGAAAGTATTGAGGACCAAATAAGGTTGTTTGGTATGTTTTTGTGCAAGATGGTTAAAATTTGGGAAGGGATATTGTCTTATTTACTTGTTTGGTTTTTGTTTTGGTTTGGTTTTTTTGTTGTTGTTGTTTTTTTTTTTTTTTTGTTGCAGCTTCATTCTTCAGTCTGGGCAAATGTAATTAACTCAGGAACTGTGGAAGTATTGTGCCCAAACCTGTCAGAGCAAAAATCATCTGAATTTTAAACAGTGGTAAGATCAGGGCTATTATTTTCAGAGTCTACAGCTTTCAAAGTGAGTGGTGTTAAGCATTTGTTTTGGTATATTGGTTGTGCAGCTTATTAAAAATGGAGTGGGTATTCTGTGAGAGGGTTTTGCCACCAGAAGTTTTATTTTGTTGAGCCATTTCCAACTAAGAAATACTTGTATGTAATGGTGAACACTAGAAACTGACAAAGCTATCTGCAGACTTTGTGTTGTCAAAGGAGCAGCCACTTTTAACACTTTAGAATAATACAGACACAGAATTGTTTTTGAAACTATCTTTTATTAGTGTGCAATACTGAAATCCAAAAAGCATCTGGTTTAGTGTAACTTAATGCTTTAATATCTTTTAACTGTGAGACATAAGGTCATACTGTATGTGTCACGGCAGATATTTTCGAACGTTTCCTTATCGCGAAGATGCTGTACAACAACTTGTGATTGTGGGGGATGGAAATTTAAAATGGATAGCACTGCAGGTGAGGAACACTTGCACTCTCTTGGTCCATTTTTGCTAATATTTAATGTAAATAAATTCCTTACATGTGGGTTTTTGTAACTGGTCCCTCTGTGGAAATCAAGTTAAAATTACCATTATGTATTTTTAAGTGCAGGAGGCTTCCAGTTGTCTGGTGTTTAAAAGCAGAGTCTACATAATTGGGGTAAAGATTTAGTGTGGTGTAACTTGCGTTGCTATCTGGTTTAAAAACTACATATATACTACTCATAACATTACAATTTGAAATTTAAATGTCAGATTTTTCTTAACTTATGTATTCACTACTTTAATTGGATCCAATTTGTCTTATATTTTTGTGTTATCTTGTACAGTTTTCTTACTTTTCAACTATAAATCTGTATATAACTGTAAATAGAAGGATCAAGCCTTCCTTTAAGACCACTAGTAACAATTCCTGTGTAAATAAAACTTATAGCAGATGTGGGGTGTGGTCCTTCTCTGTTCCTCCATAACTTGCTGCTAAGTCTGGCAAGAGGGTGCCTCAAGGATAGTGTTGTACTGACGAAAACTGAGCCGGTTACCGCACTAAGTACCCGTACGTTGGTTACCTGGATTTCTTGCCTCCCTGAGGAGCTGAGGTGAAGGGCGGTGTCGTACGTTTTGAGGTTAGCTTTGCTTTTTTTAAGGCTCGGGGGTGAGCTCGGAGGCGGGTACTCTGCTCCCGGAGGGAGTGTTTTGCTGCGAGGCAGAGGGTGGAGCATTAAAATAAAAGATGTATTTATTTATGAAGCGGGAGCAGCTCCCCGCCGGAGCAGGCGCCCCCTGTCCCTCACCAACGGCTGCCGCCCTCCGCCGCCAGGGGCCGCTGTGGCCGCGCGGGGCGGGGGAGGGCTGGGCTCGGCCCCTCCCTCTCCCGGCGCTTCCGCTGCCCGTYGCCGGCACGGCACGCGCTGGAGGCCGCCGCCATGAAGCCGGTAGGACGCTGCGGCGGGGGGCGGCTGGCGGGCCGCGGGGCCGGGCGGGGCGGGGGAGCGGTGCCCAGGCCTGCCGTGCGCTGAGCCGTGTGCTGCCGCGGGGCGCGCYTGGCAGGGCTGGTACGGCGGCGGCCTGGCGGCCCGGCCGGTGCGGGGTTGCGGGGGGCGGCCCCTGGGCCTCCGCCGCGGGCTCCTCCGGGGGAGGCTGCTTTCCTGTGCTGGCGGCGCCTGCCCTCCGTCCCGGCGGGTTTGTGCCTGCGGCCGCGGGGCTGCAGGAGCGTGGGGGGGCGGGTGGTAAAATGCGGCGTGCCTAGAGCGGGCMGCAGCCCGCCCTTCAGCGGCGGGTCCCCGGGAAAGTGCACCTTCGTCTCTCACCTCTCGAAGGTGATTTCGCCAAAACTTAAGGTATGGAAGAAGAAACGAATCACCATTGTTCGTTGTAGTGAGGAGCGTGGCGTCGGAGCTTTGATAGAGAGCAGGGTGGTCTGCAGCGTGGCCTGCTCACAGGCACTCGGGCTGTGAGGTGGCATCAGGAGAGGAAAAGCAGAGTCCGAGCCGACTTCTGGGCAGGGGCATTGCTGTCTGTAGCTGTTCTAGCTCACAGTGCTGTGCGTATGGCACAGGGACAAGCGTCGGTGTTGCTTCTGTCTCTTCAGCGCTTTCCCAGTAGTCAAATCTAAAAAGGGAAGATAAAGGTGAACTGGCAGAAATTCCAGATTCCAGCCACTTGTCCCCTTACCAAAGGGACACTCCCACCACCACCAGGACTCTAATACTAAATGGCCCGTTTTCCCTCCCCACCCCCCTCAGTAGGTAGGCTGTGCTGTAGCCATTTCCATCCTGAACATTCCTGGGAGTGTTGTGCGGTTTTGGCACAGGGTGCCTGGATTGATCTGCGCCTCTGGACTTTCCCTGAGCCCTTTTTYCTCCCTGAGCTTTGGCACCTGTAACACATACACGCATCATGCTAATCTCACCCTTGCAGCGGGCAGCCTTGTCTCTTCCATGCGGCAACTTTCCGGTCATGGAAAGTTTGGGGCAGGAGAGAGCCAAAGCTCGGCATGGGGAAATGTGCTGCAGGAGGACATTTGCCTGAGGCTGTGGCCTTGTACCAGACCCTCCTTATTGAGCTGGGGAAGAATGGCAGCGTGAAGAGAGGAGACAGAGTGCTTGGGAGCACACAGGGCAAAGAACTGTGCTCTAACAATGTTTACCATACTTCAGGTGTTTATGTGTCTAAAAGTGATGGACATAGGGTTTAATAAAAAAATGGTCAAAGAATGTTTCTGTAAAACATTCTTCGCAGGTGTCTCTTCTCAAAAATTTAATGCAATTGGGTAAATTTGGAGCTAACTGATACCATTTGGAAGAAACACATTCTTCAGCCCTGATAGAAATATGAACTTAATGAGATCTGAAACAGTGAAATAAATTTTACAAAGGCTATGAACATGTCAGTTACTTGTATTTTCTGTTTGTTTCCTAGAGAAAAAACACAAAACGAGTTCCAAGCTTTCGCAAGTTACTGAGAACTAGTAAAATAAAACTTGACAACAAATTAAAGAATAAACAGTACAAGCAGCAAAGTGCTGCTAAGAAGTATCGAAAAGAACAAAAGAAGCTAAGGGAGGCTGTCAGAGATGCTATCTCCAGAAAACCTTTTCCATTGGAAGAATGCAAGAAAAAAGTTGGTAAGTGTTTGCTCAGAATTATTTTTGTCAGCGAAAAGATATGAGGGTTACTAAATATCCTGATGCTTCATGTTGTAAAATTATGTATCAATGAAACAACATTTCATTTTCTGTGTACAAATAATTGCTGTTCTTGTTTAAAGGAAAGGAAGGGAGAATTATGAAAAATATAAAATACAGCCATTCTGGCAACAAGATCTGATAGTTGGAGATGGTAGAAATGTGTTTGCTCTAATCATTATTGGGTGTCACAATAAAGGGGTGGTTTTCTGGGATAACACAAACACATGAATGAAGGTTGATGAGCTCAAGGTTGAAGTAAGGTGTAAAATGGTCTCACAGGTGTGGGCAGGTTTAGGTTTTCAAGTTTGAATATACGTACAGGATCTTAATCTGTACTCACCATCTTCTGAAATAGCTGAAAAACGGGAAGAAGAAGAAGAAGATGCTCTTCCACTGGACATGATGGATGAAGATGACTTAAAATTAATGGAGGATTTGGCTCAAAAAGCATCCTTTTTAACCAGAGATCTTTCTTCTAAGTGAGTGTTGTTGTGATRTCTACTTTTCATACTAATTCAGCTTTGTGTGGTTAATATGTAATTAGTATGTAATGTTAATTACATATTCATTACATATATCAGGAGGTCACTTTCAGTCTGGTGTTTCTTTGCAGTTCTAGTTTAGCGTTTCCTTAGTCTGTCAGTACATTCAATATTAATGTATTGTTGTGTATTAGTACATTCATCTGCTCTGCCTGACCTTCAGGATACTGTTTCTGCATAGTGTTCCTTTCCGTGAGGTCCCTGGCTGTGAGATGAGTAGCATTCCTCAAACTGAAAGAAATGCTTTAATCTGTGTACAGAGTCTTTTTTTCTATATAGAGTATTCAGGGCATTCCCTGGACTTTGGGCCACTATACTTTCATATTGCATTACAAACTGCTGTGAAAAAAAAAAARGGGGGGGGGGTGTCTGGAAGCCATGTCTGTAAGCACATGCAACACCAAGACATTCATACAAAAAATTCGTTAGCAGCTTTCTGGAGCAAGGTGTTAGGTAGAGTTCACAATGAAATACGTAGAAGGATAGTTGCTCTTTTACCTGTTTTACTGTTACTAGCTTTTAGCTCCTTTCATAGTGTTCCCTTAAACTGGAGAATTTGTCTTTTTAATCTGCTTTACTCTGATCGACTACAATAATTCTTAAGAAGTTATCAAATGTTACCTCACTTACAAATTACACGTTCATATTAGCACAGACTAAATACTTACATACTTATGTGCACGTTAGGAACATACCCTGCGAAAAGGTGGTACACCACAGTGCATTATTTCTGTTAGCCTTGGAGAGTGGGGTGTGACACAGGCTTTCCCAGTGAGCAGAGTAGAAGAGTGATTGTAGTAGTGGTAAAAGCTAACATGGAGTAGGAATAAATAAAAATGTGCACTGACCCACTCATCATCACATCCCGGTTAAGCGTCGCCTGGGAAGTCAAGGCAGGGTAGGGGAGAGCGAGGCTGTGGGACGTCTTAAGGAAGACACTGGACTGTTTGTCCAGTGAGAGGGTCCTAGTCCTGCTTGCTTGCTGGTGGAGTCCTTCATGGTGGGACTGCTCAGGGTTAAGTTTTTAGTGAGCCTCAGCCGTGCCAAGGCACCTGCTCATGCAGTGGGGGAGCACAGTGGGGAGGGAGGCAGGTAAAACAGCACTCTGGCCTAGGTGAGAGACAGGCTGTGGTGAGATCTTAATATTTTGCATCTTTGTATTTTATTTAGTCTTTTCTTTAGATTTTCGGGGTGAAATCATGTTTTCAAAGGATGTTTGCTTTTACAAGCTTCATCTGATGGGTTCACTGTTGCCTTGCTTTGGAGGGGTCCCTAAGTCCATTATTGCTACATGAATGGGAGCAGTGCCATCTCAAAACCCATCAGCTAGTTCTAGGGTTTCCAGATGTCTAGTATGACCCAGAATTTCCCCTGTTTTCACAGCAGCTGTATTTTCTTCATGCTCAACAGATCAATCACAGATGCTTAGAATTCCTGTGCTCCTTGAGTAGGATTTGGGTACCCGGGAAAGGTTTGATCTGCACAGGGACAGCAAGGCTGCGGCTGGTGCACTGTTCTTACAATGCGTGCGTAGGGTGACTGTGTTGTGTGTGCAGGGAATCTGGGTAGACGCTGGAATATAAAACTACTCATACAAGTGATTTTTACTTTGTGAAGCCTAGCAGTCTCTGGGCCCAGAGCTTTCAGAGTCCTTCAGATGTCCATAGTTGAAACTCTGCCCCTTACAAGAACAAAAGCAGTGTTCCTGTTACAAGACAGACTATGTGGCTTCAACAATGTGATTCTTTATCCCTGGGTTTTAGTTTTTTAGTATGATGAACAGATAATACACTTCATAGTGTGCCTGTACTATAAGTGCTTACATGATTTAATTAATTCTTTTTGTAAATTCAAAACCAATGCAAGCATTTTGCATGCATGTGTGTGTTTACTCTCATATGCCAACATTTCAAAATTCATGAAGTTGGCTCACCTGCCCAATTAACTAAATCTCATTTTGTCTTTGCTCACTTCACATTTAGTTTCCTGTAAAAAGGAGATGGGAAGCACTGTATTGTCCTGAATTCAAAGATCCTGTACAGATTCACATTAACATTGTTTGATTGAGTGGTGATTGGTGCTGTCAATGGTGAACACACTCAAACATTCCACTTAACAAGATCAGCCATTATTTATTTTTCTGAGTGTGGACACTTAATACAGCTAGCATACTGTCATACATGGTTCATGTCTACTTAGATGGCTAATTCATTTAGTTTGCCTTGTATTTTTCAGTGAACCTGTTCACGTCAAAAAACGAAAACATGAAAGTGTGATTGACAAATATGAGAAGGTGCCAAGACGTATGCAGACTGAGCCAGAAAAAGAACTCATCCATCTGCTCCCCATCAAAGACAAAGGTGGCATTATTCCCCAAACTATGGAAAAGCCAGGTACGACACAGATTCTGCCATCAGTGTAGTAGCCAAGATGTATATAATTCTTTTAAAATTCCACAGTGTTTATTACATGCTTGACACTAGACACTCTTATTTTTGCAGTTCTCAGTGTTGCACAGGATGAAGAAGAGGACACAGAAGAAATGGAGGAAGCAGAGGGTAATAAAACATCATGTTTACTTTTGTTGATTTTTTTTTTTCCCCTCCAATTCACTGATGTATCTGAAGAGTACTTTGCTGTTCCCTAAGGAACTTTGTAATTTAAGTGTATTTTGTTTAGGGTGTTTTAGAATTGTTCATTTTGAATGTTCATTACCATGTTGCCCCCAAGGCATAACAGTGATTCAGAGCTTGCTTTCTTACCTGTTAGGATCCCAGGACCTGAGGAACAGCTGGCTTCAGAATCTCTTTCTTTAAAATTATTTTGATTTTCACCTGGAACTGATGTTTGCATGAAGTTTCTTATATCAGTTGTGTCATCTTTGCTAGTGAGAAGGGAAATCTTGGTCTTACTTAAAAGAATATGTGCTGTGGTTCTAGTTTGATTACTCAGATCATTTTGAAATGCAGTTCAGGACACAGACTTCTGTAGGCTTTTGAGTGTCTTTCTCTGTCTTTGAAATGCTTTACTTAAAACACCAGAATACCAGGAAATTAGGGTTTCGATTTGCAGTTTGCTATCCAGTTAAGAGTCATATTCAAATAACAGTTGCAGTTGTAATTCAGCCACTTCTGGGTCATTATTCTCTAAATATAATCTGAAGTTGAGGAAGGACATACTTGTAGCAAAATAATACTCAGAAAACGCAAATAAAACAATTGTATTTTTAAAAGAAAAAGTGGTGAATAATTTGCTGCAAGTTGCAGAGCACTGCAGTTTCTTGGCACAGTTGGGGTCATATGTTGAGTTTATATGTTCCCGCTGTACTTAGGGAATACCATTTGCAGGTTCAAAAACATTTGGTCCATTTCTTTTTGCAAGCGTAAGATTTTGGAGTGGAGCAAAAATTAATCTCTGGGTTAATATAAGCTCTAGCAAGGTCATTCTTTTACTGTGGAACTGCATGTGTTACTCTTGTGTGATGTTATCGTGGTACCCATCTGAAATGCAGTATCAAGAACTGTAGTTTGCAATGTGGTATTTGTTAAGCAGCTTCCCTAGTGACCCTCCTTTCTAACTCTCACACCTTGTGCTAGATTTTAATGAAGAACCCCTGCCTGTTCTCACTCCTGAGGAGATGGCTGCCCAAAGGAGGCAAAAGCTGCAGGAAAGGAAGATGCACATAGCTGCCTTAGCATCCGCCATTCTCTCTGAGCCAGACAACAATGTAGGTAGCATTTACTTAACATGCGTGTATGTGTGCCTGTGTTGTGCATAAGTCAATGAAGAGAGATCTGAAGTGACCAAAGAATAGCAAAAGCAGGAAAATACATGAGTGGAACAAGGAAAAAGGTCAGAGTTGTATCACTTCTCAGGGAGTGGCAAATGGTGAAACTGCTGCCATAGGTTGGTACAAAGGATTTGAATCAGGTGAAGATCCAGGTGACCATGTTTGCTCTGTTCAATTGTAATTTGTCACTTTGAATACATGTGGTTTTAGGAATAACACTGTCTGTGGTATTTCCTGTCCAAACTACCTTGTTCCTTAAGCATGACCCTTATTTAAGCTCTGTTTTTAGGGTTTTATCTGATAGTTCTCAATGTTTCAGGATGTGCTAGTAATTTGCTATAATTCTGTGCAAATTTATAATAGCAGGGTAGTTTGAACATTCCCAAGATAAAAATTTTGTTGGGATATCCAGAATCTCTTGGCTCTTTATGCAGTGCTACGTAGAGTCTGAGTAACTGCTGAGTTAATTTTTTTCTCATTCTAGTATTTAAAAATGAGGCATGTTTCTTGTGGCAGACTTTTGCTGAAATGTGCATTGTGCTTGCACAGTGGTTTGTGGGTGATCTTCAGCTGACTTTGTCTTCCTCTTTTCTTAATCAGATTAAAAAGTTGAAGGAGCTGCGTGCCATGCTGATGGAACAGGATCCTAATGTGGCTGTGATTGTTCGGAAGCTGGTCATGGTTTCTTTGATGGAGATATTCAAAGATATTGCCCCTTCTTACAAAATTCGTCCTCTGACTGAAGCAGAAAAGGCTACCAAGGTAAAATACCAAATTTCTTTCTAGAGTATTGTGAGTAGTTCAGATTTTTTTTAAGTTATGCCAAATACTAATACTGATTTGTTTAATATGAATTTATAGTTTTGAGCAAAGAGTGACAAATACACAAATACTTGTGGAGATTCTGAAAGTGACACTTTCAGGGGCAAAGGTCTGTGTTTTGAACCTTTAATTCTTATGTACTTCCTTCAATAAGTAAGTGACGTGCTGGTGGTGATGGAGGGAAAAAATAGTGTATGAAAGTAGCATACCAAACCTGTGTGACTTTCATCATAAACCTCGGAATAAGACAGTGTTTTGTGTCACACTGAAGGGAACTAGAAAGAAAGCGAATTATGCAAAATTGTCACCTAACTGGCACAAATTTCTGTGTAATGTGTTCAATAATTTGCTGAACAAATGCAGAATAACTTGTTTTCTGGAGCTTGTTTTTAACCAATTCTTTAGAAGGTTTCTTGAATATAGGTAGTGCAGTTAAGAGTCATGGCTTTAAAATAACATCTAGTTACAAATTTCACTTCAGTGCCTATAAATGAAATTGGCCTAGTTGGAAAAGGCCCTCTGAGCACAAGAACATGTAGAGAAATATATAGAAATATTTTATTTTTAATACATTTCCAGGAGTGTCTGTCTAGAAGAACAAACTACTTAGGTATCTGCTAATTTTTTTAAAACTTCGTGTTATTTTCACCACTGGCTAATTTCAGGATTTAGCTCTCCAAATAAAATTTCACTTGTATTATGTTTACAGGTTAAAAAAGAAACTCAGAAACTGCGAGAATTTGAAGAAGGCCTTGTGAGCCAGTATAAATTTTACTTGGAAAATCTGGAACAAACAGTTAAAGGTACAGTCAACACTTTTTATTTTTTGTAATAAATGCAAAATTGTTTGCAGCATCACAGTTAACCTCTTCTGATTGAATGCTACCTGCTGTCGTCCGTGCAAGTACTGTTTCATGTAAGTGTGTAGGAGAATGCCTGCAATAACTAAAAATGTAAATATTTAGAAGCTTCCCTACATTCTGAACAGTAATCGCTAAAAATAATATTTTGTGCAGATTGGAAACAAAGGAAGTTGAAGAAAAGCAATGTCATCTCATTAAAAGCATATAAAGGTCTAGCAGAGATTGCAGTGAAGTGTCTGTGTGAGCTGCTTGTGGCACTGCCCCACTTTAACTTCCACAACAACATTATTGTTCTCATTGTTCCGCTCATGAATGATGCATCAAAAATGGTAAGTGATTTTCTAATTAGGGAAAGAGTTCTTGTTTTGCATGAAAACTAATCTATTTCTGAGCTTTATTCCACAATATCCAGTCTTGGGGCCATATCTTTTCGCTATTTTACAGGCTGTGTCCACTTTCTAATTAGTAAATACCATCAGTAGTATCAGTTAGATGTTGTCATAGAGTTGGCTTTACAGAAGAATTTGTTTGAATTCACTTTTCAGATTTCTGAACTCTGCTTTGAGGCAGTTAAGAAGCTCTTTAAACAAGACAAGTTGGGCTATGCTTCACTCGGTGTGGTTAAGGTCATTTCTGGCCTTGTCAGGGGTAGAAATTACGATGTCAGACCTGAGGTAAGAGTCTTTCTGTTGTACTACACAATTTCCTTCTGTCAGTGGTTTAAAAAAAATCTGAAATTTAGTGCAGCTGCTGGCTACAGACAAGCAGAATTTCCTCACTCTTTCAAAACACAGGCAGCTTAGGAGTGGGCTGAGCCAGAGGGTTAGAAAGAGAGATATGGGGCAGGGGAAGGGAGACTGGGAGGAGGAGATGAGCTCTCAACAGAGACATGGGTTAAGTCAGGCAGGGGAACTTGAAGTGAGAGGCAAATGGAGGAATGGATACAAATGGACAGTGCTGGGGAAGGAACTGGGAGCAGAGATGAGAGACACAGATATGAAGGAACAGGAGGGGAATAAACGGAATAACCTTTGACCAGCAAAGCCCACTAATCTGAATGGAATTTAGGATTTCTTACCCTCTCCATTCTTCTGTGGTGGATCACCTTTCAGTGTATTTATTTTACAATAGGTGTTAAAAGTATTTCTTCACTTAAGAATTAAAGAAGTAGAATTACAAAAAGATTCGGAAGACATTGCACCAAAGAAAAAGTTCATGACTTACAAAGAGAAAAGAAAAAATCTTTCAAGAATGCAAAGAAAGGTATGACGTGTGCTTTCTCATGCTCTACTTCAGTGGCTTTATGTAGCAATTTGTTCTGGCAATGATTGCACTTCTCCTGTTGCCATTGTTAACTCTCAGCGTCAGTGATTAGTGTTTGCATTGTACTTGAATATTTACGAGGTTCTACAGGGAATTTAATTATCTTCCTAATTTTTTTCTCTTTCTGATGTTGATAAYGCCTTTGATTGGTTGTTTCTGATAGGAAGGAATATATCCAAGTTGGTTACCCTGTAGCATCACAGGGTGACTTAAGCAACTCACCAAGCATGGAAGATTTGTTCTCTGGGTATCTTTGGAATCTGGATATCCAGGCTGGTTGGAAACATTTAATCTGTTGTCTTAAAACCAACTGTATGTTTTCAGTGGAAGAAAGCAGAAGAGAAACTGGAACGAGAACTCTTGGAAGCAGAAGCATCAGAAAGTAAAGAAAAAAAACTGAAGCTGGTAAGTAATTTAGAGATTATTTTCCTACTTTTGCAAAGTAGCAGCTCTTAACCCTTTTGTCACCAAGTGTCTCCCCTCCATCCCAACCTGTCAGCATTCCACACCTCTAGATAATCTTGGCAGCTTACAAACATTTTGCCTGTGCCGGAGGTCTAGGTTTTAGTAAACCAAGCCCTCTCAGTTTATCCAGGAAAACCAACTTAGCCATTCCTGTTTCCTTCTGTTCTCTGCACAAAAGGTATTTGAATCCATTGATGTATGTCCTCCAAGTGCCCTGTTCCTGTTACATGTGACACTATGTAATGGTTGTTACCAGCCTCTCAGAGTGGCCTTTAGGCAAAGGAGGAGCGTGGCTAGCATGGACTGAGGGGAAGAGAGGCTCTTTAGCTAGGAGAGGGTGAGGGGACAGAGTAGGGGGCAGGAGAGCAGAACTTGAGCTTTTCAGCATAAGAAGAGCAGAGATGGCAGTGCCAGGGTTGGTTTGGAAGGCCTGAGTGCAGGCTTGGACAGAGAGGAGCGTTTTCAATTGAGTTTAAGTGAAGTAGAAATGTCTGTTTTCCATGCGTAAGTATTTTATTTTGTTTTCTTTCCTTCAGCACACAGAGACCTTGAATATTGTATTTGTAACTTACTTTAGAATCTTGAAGAAAGCTCAGAAGTCTCCACTTTTGCCAGCCGTGTTAGAAGGTCTTGCAAAGTAAGAGCTGAGTCCACCTTCTTTTGTGTGTGTTAGAAAAGACATAAAGCACTAAAGGGATCTTTGACTTTGAAAGGGATTTATAAGTAGTGAGAGAAGACTGTCCCTGACACATTTGTTGAAATTCTTTTATTTTACTTTTTATTTCTCTGCTGAAGTTTTAACCTACTTCTAAAAACATTTCAGTGTGATGTGAAATTTCCCATGATAGAATTGATGGGATACAAACACAGCAGGGTGTGATGTGATGCCATTATTTTGTCTGATTACTTCCTGAAGAACACGAGCATGTCTCTAGTGCTATAGGGAAGCCGTGATTAGCAGTTGGGGGCTGAATCATCCATCTGTGTGAAGATAATAGATGTTCAGCACTTGATTTAGCTCTGCTTTTGAGGTGTGGATTTTACCAATTCAGAATACTTTGAACTGAGTTTGCAGATAATGTCTGTAGCGTAAAAATAAAAATCTCTTTGGTTCAAGGTTTGCTCATCTGATAAATGTGGAATTCTTTGATGACCTGTTGATTGTCCTTCATTCTCTTATTGCATCTGGGGTAAGTTGAGTTTGCTTTTATTATGGTTTTCTTAAAATTATGTTATTTTGGGTACTTAATCAGTTTTGTATTCTTAGAGTTTAAGGTATCGTGAGAGTCTTCATTGCATTCTCAGTGCTTTTCATATACTCTCTGGTCAAGGTAAGAGAACTTTAAAAACAAACTTTTGTTTAATATTGTCTGATATATTAATGGAGTAAATATATTTATTTGGGATTATGTTAATAGGTGATGTTCTTAACATTGATCCGATGAAATTCTACACACACCTTTACAAGACACTGTTCAGCCTACATGCAGGTAACTCCAGATTCTTATTTTCAGTGTTTACCTAGATAATGTTTATTCTGCTTGTTTGGTATCATAGCCTTAATACAGTGTTAATAAACTACAGTTGTTTTATGAAATCGGAGTTCTGAAAAGATTACTGTCTGTTTTAATCTACTTTTTTCTCAAGTTGCACATTGCACTTCTGCACTTCTACTAGAAGTATTATTGCAATACATGGTAACAGGTTCTAATCATGTCATTTCATTAGTGAATGCTGAGTTTGTGGTCTTGGATAAGCATTTATCCTGTCCTCAGTTTAAGTTTTTTGACTTCCTTATAATTGTTTCTTTCAGTGGCAATTTAAAAATTCTCTATTTTTTCTCTAATTCTTTCTCTAGTACAGAAAAATCTCTAATTTTTCTACTATAATTTAAAAAATAATTTCAATTTAAATTTCATTTTCTGAAATCTTCTGGTTTATATTTCTGATGTTTATAATTCTGATGTTCTAATTTTCTAAATCTAAATTTTCTAATAATTCTGAGAAGCTGAATAGTTTATGAAGAAAAGATTCTTATAAAGTTTGAAATTAACATGATTTTAATTACCCTCATACATTTGTATTCACTAAGGAGGAAAGATTGAGAAAAAACATTCTACAGTTCTGGATGGGTAAAAGACTAAATCTTTGCACTGTTTAACAATTTATAAAAGATGATATAATGAATGCACTTCGGGTGAAAACACTAACTGCTTCTAATGTTTAGACATTTTTGATGGAACAAACATTTCCTTAGAAAGGAGCACAGAAACAATGATACATTTTTTCTGTTCAAAGCTGGACTATTCTTACCAAAAAAGGATGGATGCTTATGTCTGTATCACATTAGTGCTGTGTTTGGACCTCTTAGCTTTCATGCTATWTCTCAGATTCCAGTGTACAGTCAATAGCAGAGTATTTAGCTGTATGTTCCTCGAAATGGTTATTTACTCTTTGTATGAAATTCTGCTTTTGAGGTGGTACCAATGATGATACAGGGATTGTGCTCCAGTGCCTGGATGTCATGTTTGCCAAGCGGAGAAAGCAAGTTTCCCAGCAACGAGCTCTTGCTTTCCTAAAGCGACTTTCCACACTTGCTCTTCATGTACTTCCAAACTCCAGTGTTGGGATCTTGGCAACAAACAGGGTATTAATGCAAGTAAGTTTTACTTCTTGGAATTTTTAGCTCACTGGTTAAAGCTCACTGAATTTTTTGACAAATTGATTTTATGCAAAATATTTTGAAGCATCTTAAGCAAGAATGATGAAAACAGAGTATCCTTAAATGCTGCTGAGACTGAATAACCTGGAATGAATCCTGAACTTAACCATGTTATAACTGGACGTATAATGTAAGCAACTCAGTCCTTTTATTTTTGTGTTGTAGACATTCCCAAAGATGGACCTCTTACTAGACAACGAATCTCAAGGCAGCGGAGTTTATCTGCCAGAACTAGACGAACCAGAGCATTGCAATGCTCAGAACACGGTTCTGTGGGAGCTGCATTTACTGCAGGTTAGTGAGTAGCTGAGTGATTTGAGAAGTCAGCAGTAAGTAGCTGCTAAATGTTTATATGCTTTACACAAATAGAGAACAGAGGTCTTCAGGCTTATCCATCAAATCTGGTCCACATGAGCCTATTCCATACAAAGAGGAACAGCAGCACAGTGGTATAGGGAAGGAATGAGCTCGAAAGGGGATGTTACACATCCCGTATGTTAGTACCACACTGGATCTTACTGCAGGTTGCCTAATAAGACTCCTTTGGAGGGTTTTTCAATCTGTTAAGTTCCCTTGCAGTCCAACCCTTCTCCAGGGAGCAACTGACACTTTCATCTGTCATTCCAGCCAGGGTTTAGAGTTTGGGGCTCAGGGAGGGCTTCCTCTGCCCTTTCTCCTGCCTTCTGGGAGTAGGAGTTAGATTAACTGTGGAGAGTTATGCTCACAGCATGACATACTAGTGAATAAGTGTATGACTGGGTGTTCTCATTCACTTAGCCCCAGAAACTGACTGATTTGGGGTGCTCAGTTTATCTAAAACAAAAGCAGAACCTTCCATCATATTGAAATGGAAATAAATGCGAGAATCCATAGATAAATACATTATCCCTTATCCCTCAGTCAACTGCCTTCTTTCTTCCTTTCTTTCAGAGACACTATCATCCAACAGTGCAGAAATTTGCAGCTCACCTTATTGTAGGAGCGCCAACTGAAGGCTCAGGAGCTCTTTCACTTGATTTGAGCCAAAGGTGAGTTATCAGAGAGTTCTGTTTTTAAGAATCGCGCCCTGAAAAGTAGCTGTTGCTCATACTTTATTAAAGGAATCCCTAAAAATAATTATCCATAAAATTAAAAGATTCTGTTCTTCAAACTCACTTTCTTTGTTCTTCTGCCAGTACAGAATGTTGGCTGCCTTTTTCTTTTTTTCCTTTTTTTTTTTTTTTCTTTTGAGGCTTGTTGCCAGGCTGTGAAAAGGCTAAAAATCTCAAAGTGGAGTGTGCTTTCTTCCCATGGGAGCAAAATATCTGCATCAGCAGCCCTGATCTGAATATGGATCAGGATCACTGAACTGTGGCTGTCCAGTGTAAACTGGAAACCAAGTTGCAGCATATGGTCCATAGTATGTTAACATCTAAGAACAGCCATCCTGGTTCAGACTAAGGATCTAGTTCAGCRTCCTGTCTTCAGCAGTGGCTGGAAGCAGGTGCCTCGGGAAGAGTGAAAACAGGGCAAGCATGTAAGACACATGCTCTGAGCAGTGTCCTAGCCTCCGACTGGTTTCAGCCTGGTGGATTTCCTCAACCCGATAGGTTTAGTACCTCTTGGAGTTCTTTTTGAAACTCTTCAGCATCCCTTGAACCAAAGCACACCTTTCGCAAATACAGCATTGTTTGGTAAGGGTTCCATGAGTCCACAGCTCATTATGTTAAGATCTACCTTCTTTTGTTTTGAACCTGGTGCCAGCATGCATAATTTAAGAGTCCCTGGTTCTTGCCATGGGAGGTGAAATGAACAGTCTGCTCTAATACACTCTTTCTGTGCCTCACTTGACTTGGTAGACCTCTATCACATTGTCCCTCTGTCTGCCATCTCTTCTGGCTGAAGGGATCTGGCCAAGACAGGAGCTGTTCCATACTTTTCATCATCTTTGTTGCCTGTTCCTGAACTTTTACCAATTCAAGTAATTCAAGATGAGGAAATTGGAGACTCAGATGCAGTATTTGAGATGTGGGTGATCTGTGGATTTATACATTGATGTAACTATTTTCTATTCTGTTACCTGTTTCTTTCCAATTCCAAACAGCATTAAGGTCACAATCCCATGAAAGTATCTGTCATAGCAACAATTTTTTTTTTCCTTAAGTGATAGTGGTCAGCTCAGAGCCTATTGTTTTTATGTGATTCTGAGATTGTTTTATTTTCCACTAAATTTCATTTGCCATTTTACTGACCATCTCATACAGTCTATCTGCAGTTCTTCACAGGCTGCTCATTCTTACTACTGCAAATAACTTGGTACTCTGCAGCTCATCTTTGAGTGTGTTGAAAAGCGCAGGTCCTGGCACAGACCTTGTGGAAATCCATAGTTTCTTTCTGCCATTGCAAAAACTGATCATAGACTCCTGTCCTTTGTTTCCTGTCTTTTAACCAGTTCTTCTCCCATGTGATGGTCATGGTTCTGCCATGGCCACTTAGTTTTCATAAAACCCTTTGGTAAGGAACTGTTGGAAATTCAGGCAGATTGTATCAAGTAGGTCATCTTTAACCACATACTTTTTTTACTTTTTCAAATATGTAAGGGCAAGCAGTAGCTGCTTGGAGTGCTGGCAAGCCAACAGAACAGTTTTCTTGTCTCCCATTTCTTCTTCTGTCCCCCAACTGAGTAATTAGACACATTTTACTTGCTTTTACTTGCATTGTTCCCCAGCTGTTGGCTTCTGATCTTTTCCAGGTGATGCTCATTACTCTGAGGAGTTCTCTTAAAGCATGGTGGAGGGTGTGAATGGTGTGTGTGTAGGAGAAGGTGCTCTTGGTTTGGTGATATATTATTTAGAAATTTATCTAATGCCATTTTTTCTTTCACTGTGGTTTTTGCTATAGGCCTGCTACAGAACTTTTTGAGGCATACAGTATGAGAGGAATGACCTTTAATCCTCCTGTTGCGTCAGTAACACCCAGAAGAAAGGTACCATCTCATCTGTGTCCTTTTTTAACCACATGATATACCAATATAACCTGTATCTGCTGGCTCACTATGCAGTGCCCAGGCATTAGCTCATTTAGTTTGGCTTTCTGGTTTCTGTAATTTCTGTGTCAAGCATTTTTTTAACTGGCCTAAGATAGCACTGACTATAAAGAAGGAAGAAAAGCTGTTATGAATAGTTCCACCTCCTATAGCATCAGTTAAGATAGCAAGATGAACGTGGTAGCTATTATTTTACTTACCTTTTGCACTTTGCAGTGGTTCAGTGCAGATTTCTTGTCCTTTTTCTGTATTGATGAACTTATGTTTGTTCAAAAAGTGCTAATAAAAAGCCAGCTCTCTTTCCCCAGTATGGGTAGTTGACAGGACAGCTGGATTTCCAGAGCCTTTGATTCAGTATGTAGAAGGATACTGATCCCCATTAGTGTCAGTTTATAGCTTTAAAGTGTAAATTTGAAGGAAAAAAAGAGCTAATGTATAGAGGAGAAATGGGTGAACACTTTTTAGATCCTCAGCACTGAGTGTGTCCCAGATGCCAACCTCCATTAAATATCCAGTGAGTGGTGTGTTCTTTTAAAAATGGCAATTAATTTTCTTTCTTCCTAATGAAAACAGTATAACCTATTAACCGTGTTAGTGCCTCCAATTTGTAACTCAGTAATGTCAGTTAAAGCCTTGAGAGCACAATTTTTTTTTCCATTTTAGAGAAGGAACTTCTGAAAATGTGTTTGTACTTACTTATTCTGTCCTTTTCCATTGACTTCTTGACACGTCTGTCCTGCTAGGGAGCTTAGCAGCTCTGACAGAACAAGGCTGGGAACAGCAGATAAGAGCGATATCGTGTAGTGCTTGAATAAGGAAGTGTACGAGCTCTTTAAGGTAGCAGAAACAAAGAAAGAGCAAGATAACAGAACAAACTGTGCATAGGTGGTTACAATGGACATAACTGGGAAGACTACCTTGGGGTCTTGCCTACTCTCTGGCTGTTTGGCTCATTTTAACAAATTCTGGCAGTATCTAAATTTTACCCTATCTGTCCTGCATGTTTTTCTCTGTGTCCCATGCTGCCATTGTCTGTCAGCACTTCCCCCCTGTTGACAGAAGCTCTGAAYTGGAGGTTTCTTTCCCTGTGAAGCACTAAAGAGAGGGTCTCATTCGTCCCTGAGTGCACAGAGTACTCGACTATGTGAGTGTTAAGACTTTAACAGGGAGGTATAAATCATGTGCATGACCTTCCTCATCTGAGCACCAGGAGAGAGTGGAGGGCTCCAGATCTGGCTGCAGCCAGAAGGGATCTCGTGAGGCAGGGTCAGGGCATTCCTTTCTGACTCTCAACCTCTACTGTTAGCATTATTGCTTTCACTAGCCTTTTGATCAGAGACGCTCGATTTATTTTTTAGAAGGTGTGTTGAACAGGAAGCAGTGTGCAGGCTCCTTCAGAGCTGGAAGCTGTGGCTGTGTGTAGTAGGTATTCTTCTAAAGCCCAGTTTACAACACAACAAAAAATCCTCATGAAAAACATGAGCTTATGAAGGACTGCCTGATACATCGCTTTGTTGCTAGCCAAGTGACACTTACTGGCAGGCCAGATATACATGAGCTGGTTCCATAGGTCTGGTCTAGATGACTGGGGGCACGGGAGAGAAACAGGACTGCTAATTTAAGCTATGCATGGAAAACACATACTGGCCTTGTTTAGTAACGCAACTAATATTTTGTAATTTTCAGGATACATTCTCACAAATGGATTCATTTATAGACGAAGAGCTAAACAAACAGCTTCAACAACACATCAGTGAGACTGTTGTTCACAAACCCTTGGATTTTGCTAAACACTTGAAGGAACCATCCTTGTCATAAATGTATCTATCAATCATGTTGAGTTGGCTTCTTAATTATGGAGAAAGATTGGCTGAAAGAAATTTCCACTCATCATTAAAGGAATTCAAGTAGGCTTTTGTCTGAATATAGAAACGCAAAAAATGTAACAGCAGTTTTTCACACAGAGGTACAAGGCCTCCACTTAACCACCGAACCCGTGTTCTCAGGGCTTGGGAACCACAATGAACAGTCACATCAGTAATTTAAAAAGATACAAAACCAGGTCACTTTAAAATTGTTTATTATAGTATTTTTGTTTATATATTTTCTAATTTTTATAACAGAATATATACGTGTTTCTGAAAAGTCACTGGGTTGTGTTGATAAATTAATAAATGTTTTGGAAATTTTAATATAATATTGACTTTGATGTTTAAGATACCTAAGAGATTTGGAATATGTATTGCATTTTTTCTGTTTTTCTTCCGATGTCTCCTAACCATTTATCTCATCTTGAAATGATTTTGCATTTGGTGGGTTTTCCCCACTGATGAATCTTGGTATTGGCAAATTGAGATTACTGAATTCCAGTTCTGAACTATCATCATGACTGAATGCTCTACTACAATGTCTTCAATAAATCATCTCTATCAAGAATACTGGACAAATTCAAGGCAAGAATTTAAATCTTTTTTTTTATCTTCGTTCCCCAAATATTAGTTATTKCCTGGTTGTTTTAGAATCCATTTTCAGCTGCACGTTGGCTTTGCAAACAGTAAGTAAAATACATGAAATAACTTAAAAGTATTGGCTTTATGTGAATTCCATTCTGCAGGGGAGTATGGTGGGCTGTCCCTGGCTGGCAGCTAGTACATTTTGTAGTGTTTAGTCTATGATGTGATAATGGTAGATGTTGTAAGTTTTGTAGAGCTTTTGTTCAAGTCACTTACGCTTCTTACAATAATGAGAAAATACTACTTTTTCTCTAGGGTATTTAGTCCTTTATCCTGATTTATGATTCTTAGATAGTTTTATAAGTAGTTTATTTTTATTTTAATACACGTTTTTAGTATTAATCAGACTAGTTCACCAAATTCCAAGTAGTTAAACGTAAACTCACAAACATTTTTGGAATAGACATTTATGTATTAATGGATTAGAAAATGCATATTTTACTATGTAAATTACAAAACTGCCTACCTAATACTGATGGTAATACATGTATTTCTGTCTGTTTAGGTTGCCATTCCCATAGCTTTTGAGTAGTTCTTTTTAGTTGTTAAGTGGTTGCAAATATGGATGTGATTTAAATTCTGAAAATTCCAAGGGGGCCGTTTGCCAGTACTTTTGTCAGTTCAGGAAGGCAAAAGCAAATAGGCAACATCTTAAACCATTTATTTTTTTTACAACATATACAAATATAAGTTTATTCTTCAAGTCAGCAGAGAGAAAATAGTCCAGGTGGAAAAGTCACTTTTAAAATTGTTCATTTTACATAGTTTCCAAACAATATAAAGACTGGCACATAGTGATGTTGCATTGTCAGAATACTTTGACATGCTTTAAGAGGCAGACAACTGTACAACTAAGTCATTCTGAAATATCCTATACATGTATTGGAGCAAAATCTATTTACTGCTATTGATTTTTGTGTTTAATTTGCGAACTCTGCCAAATGTCTATCACTATTGAAGTTACTAAATATTTATCACAGACAGGAAAAATGCCACCGTTGTTACATTTAGTGGGCTACCCTAAAAGTAAACTGAGTTTTACAGTGGACTAGTAACAGCCAGTGATTAAAAACCAAATGTTAGCTGAAGCATTCGGAGAGCTAGAGCAGAACAGACAGTTCAGTTTCACAAGCTGCAGACTCAACCTTGCACTGAAATGTAAAGCTACCAGCAAGTTCTTCTTCTTTAAAGACAAACTATGAATGTAAGAGAATGTGTTCTTGAAATACTTAGATATTTCCATGTTAAAATCTTCAATTCTTGAAAGCACGTGATTTCTAGAAGCAGACGGCTTTCTGAAGATGGCTATTGAGATACTTCATCGAGTAATATTTGTAGCAATAAAAATAATGTGACTAGGTTTTAAAAATTAAAACTGACATAGTATTTTTTATTCTTCTAACTGCTAAACTTAAGATTGGTAAGATAGAAACAGGAAACCCTTCAGGCAATGGGAAGTACCTCCTGGCATGCCCCGGTTCCTGCAAACTGAGTAGCACTGCAACGTGGTCAGGATCCGCGGCTGCCCAATTTTGTCCCATACAGTCACACCACTGCAAGCAGCACATGCTACGCAAGGAAAATATAAGAAATTCGTAGAAAAGTAACAGTGATTTTAAAATAGTATAGAATAAAATACTTCTGTATTTTTGCCAATAGGCAGCAGAGCGTGAGATTTCCACCTGTAAACTGTTCAGCATGAGGCCTGCTACCACTCAGAGACTGCAGGTTTCTGGAAGGTGTCGATTATTTACATTCCTTTCTTTCAAACTTTATCCTGGAAGCTGCTTCCTGTAAACAGTTTGTAATGTAAAAATGAATGTATTTTCCTAATTGATGTCCATGCCCAGCCAAAAGCACAGAAAGGGACAAATATATTTTGTCAGTCTTGTCATAGGAATGTGTGGACAGGTATTCCTGCAGAAATAAAATCTGTGGCTAAGCGGAATAAACTTTCCTATTAGAATAATAACTCAGCACAAGAAATCTGTCTAACTGAGCTTTCACAAAAGTTAACAAAAAACCCCTGTTTAATGCTTCAAGCAGTGTTGTATTATCATTATTACGATATTTGGAACTAACACAAATGGAAGGATACTGCATTCCTTTCCAACTTCACCCCAAAAGGGACCACATTTCATCAACAAAAGTATACTCTGATGTTTACCAATACCTAAACTTGAAATTAAGTGTTATATGTACATTAATGAAAATACTGGAACAGTATAACATGCCTATAAAGTTGGGGGTTTTTAACAGAAAGCCAAATATTTTGCTGTTGTCTTTCACTGTGATAAACAGCAGCAAAAGCAGCTTTAGACCTTGATTGATGAGGAAGATACTTATATTACTAAACTATTCCCACAGCTAGAAAATTATTGTTAGTAGACAATACTGTTTTTAAAACTACTGTTTTTAAATTGCTGACATGGCTATCCTTGTCCCTGAATTTCCCAGGGTTTTTTTCTTCTTTTTAAATCTGTGTGACAGAAAACCATTAGTGGATGATGACATGGATATATTAACTTTCTATGTTGAATTTAATGAGTTAGCAAGCGTGTCTTCCAGACTACTATGATACTACAGGTGATGTAAGAATTGTATTTTCAGTGCTGCTGAATATAACAAAAAAAAAAAAAGCCAAATAGGTAAGGGCAAACTCTCTAGGAAAGTAAGTATTGTTTCCAAAATGCTATAAAAAAAGACTGAAAGAAACAATTCTTTGTGATGGGAAACTGCTATTGTGTTACAATCAGAGACAATGAAACTAACTTAAAAAAAAAAAAAAAAAAGGTTGCATTTTGCATTAGTTGAATTGTGCAGTAGGTTGATGTAAGTATTTCCCAGTAATTCCAAAGTATTTCAAAGCAAACTGTGCATATAAAACTATGGGTAAGTTGTCACTGCTAACATTTTACTCATATCAGTCTTGCATTATGCGTGTGCCATGGGTGTGGGGCAGGGAGAGAGCATACCTCGTTCTTACAGGGGCTGGCTGTGCAGTTAGAATTGGTAATACACGAGTCAAGAGGCTGAGCTAGGAGGTGGTTGGGTTTTGTTTTGAATTGGATGATGACTGCTGAATTTCAAAATGCTGTTTTGCTACCTCATCAGTACTGATGATAAGCAGTAGGAACTGCATGGTCTCTGGGAAGATATGCCTCAGGGAAATTTGATGGGTTTTTGTGTGTCTGTGGTTATTTTCCTTGGAAGCTGGAAATGACCTCAAGAGGGCACCTTTCTGCTTTGGTAATGGCCACTTTATAGGAATTTTCTGTAGTGTATAGTGAAAGGCTTCATAGCTTCTGGTGACAGAATGCAGGTCCTGTCTGCTTGTTTATATGCCAGTTAATGACTTTGCTTTCTTTTATTTCATTTTCTAATTATTGGGGGAGACGTTGGTTGTCACAGGACTACTGCCTGTTAACTTCTTTCCCTTTTGTCCTTGCGCTATCAAAGGAAACCTCATTTTAGTTACACTGGTGTTTCCTCCTTTGCCTGATGCAGCTTCTCTGAGGAGCAGCAGCGTTTTGTGCTTGAGTGCTAAAGTTGATGTGGAATAACTGAGTGCATGAATCGCTCCCTGTATTAATGGATTTCCTGATTTAGTCACAGGAGGTAACTGAAATGCTTTGTTTAGGGATTGCTTTAGGGAGACAGAACAATTTATTCACCGCAGATACACTTCATGTGGGAAATCAAAGGGATGATTGGTTTCAGCAATTGTTTCATTTGTGCCCCTGTAAGTTGGTATGGATTGTTTTAACTAACTAAGCACATTAGAGACAACCACAAATAACTTAAATACCAAAAGATGACTTCAGCAAACATGAAACTTTACAACAGTGTTTCTGTGTAAACAAAAATGTCAAGAGTTATAGTGTAAGAGTTCTTTATACTCTCTGGGTTTTAACAGACAAGTAAAAATACATTTCCTGACTGTATGGAAAAATGTATTTTGAAATGTTACATTTATCAATGCATTGTTTTGAGTTTGGTCAGTCTTGGGTATTAAACGTCTTGTGCTGAAATGAAACCAGCAGAACAGTTCAAACATTTTTTTCCTCTAATTCCAGAGAGAGGTAAGAATTCTGCATTTTCTAAGAAGTAGTATATGATAAATATATTATACAATGGCATGTACTTTGGAACATGGTAATAAATATTCTTTCTTTAAACACAAGCCTGGAAAACTAGACTTCATAAGAAGAAAATGTTGTTCCTTGTCAAAGTATCACTACCAGTTAGGTGTATTTAGCTATTGTACATTATTTTGTTAAAGTAGATAAACCATAAATAATTTGAGCATTTTGTGTATGTTAACCAAAGTTAAAGATATGTGAAGGAAGTTACAGTATATTTAAATCTCTTTACAATCACTTAACACAGTGTTTAACAGAAATCTTCAGGTAAAAGTGCATTACTTTAATATAATACACATAAAAGAACACTCTGGGTCTCTTCCTTCAGTTTCTTTAGAGGCAACTAGCTAAAATTATCCTTTGTTTAAAAAGGGGAGGGCGAAGACACGTGTTTGTTTACAACATACAGTCCAAGAAAACTTCTTCATCCGCCTATCGAGAATCTGCAGATGTGAAGATATGGGAAGAGGAGAATCTTCCGATAGCTGACAGGCATCTTTCCAATCTACGACATCCCACTTAGGATTCCCAGATTCTGGGTATTAATCCAGCAGCATTGCCTGGATTAAGCATCTGTAGCACAGGGCACACAATTGCTGACCAGTTCAGACCACAGCAGGTTCCTTCAAAGGCACTGCAGGAGGAGTCAGTGATGTAAATTCCAGTTTTCAGAAAAATTAAAGAACAAATGCAGAAGAAGAGGGAATGTGACTGGGATCTTTCTATAATTTACTTTGCTTTTATTGAATTCAGATTGTTTGAATGACTTAGGGTTTTTATAGTAGCCTAGAAGGTATCAAATTTGTCCCTTCATATTTGAAATATTTTGCAAATGAAAATATTATTTGAATTCTGTTAATACAATGATTTAGCAGTAGTGTGACAGTGCATATCAGATAATGCTTTAATAATTAGGTGTATGTGGAAAGAAAAATGTAATTTTAAATTGGCCATATGTGAGGTGTGATTATCAACACTGAGAAAGATTTCTTCTTCATTTGCAGTGAGCTGTAACTTCTCAGATGATATCTCAATGCTATAATAGCACTGTGCAAGTATCTGGTTAGTGTACATCGGTGGATGAGTTACATGTACTATCTTCATATAAATGGGATGGTCTTACCTTGCGTATTTCACTTGTTTTAAGTCAAGCAAGATGGAAGAAATTGAAGAGATACAGAAAGGATTGTTCAAACATTTCTGGCAAAATTTCCACAGAGAGAAATTAACACTATAAACTTATTTTAGCTAAAAAAGGAGATCATCAATCCTGGTGATTTTGTTATATGCATGTAATTAATAAAAAATAACAAAAGCTCTACTGGATACTTTTATTAACTTTGGCCCACAGCAAAAGAGTAACAGGACATTGTTAATTAAGCACAGTTAGTTAAAATGCATACCATAAAATCAACCAGGATGCAACATTTTGGTTTTGTTTTTTAAATGGGCAAAGTAAGTGGGTCTTTCTTTGGTAAATGGGTCTCCCAGTCTTCACACCATTCTGATTCACTGTAGCAAACACCATAATAAATAACTGGAGTCCTTACTGATCTTACTGTGCCTGTGCACACCAATGTCTAAGGCTGTTACGGATCTTTCTGTCAGTCCCTTGTACCTCACTATGGTTTAACCAACTACACCTTTGAAAAAAATACCCTGTAAATAATGTATTAAATGATTGCTCAGAGTTAGAATCGGGATCTCATACCTGAACAGACCGTACTGTAGGCAGTGGTGGTGGTTATTCCATAATGTCAGTAAATGTCAAGCTGCACGGAGACCTCTCATCCTTGCTCTGTGGACTGTCCGGCAAGACCTGCAGAGGTGGCGATATGAATCCCCGATACTGCTTACTTGACTTGGTTAACTTCTTGAGTTCACTGGTAAAGGAAATGCCTTTTCTTTTGTCATCTCGTGCTGCCTGTGAAAAAATAAATCAGATCATAGACATGGTCTAACAGGCTGTTTGTTAGCTGTGAAATATGGAATTAATATGAAACCACCTAACATATTTCTAAGCAGGCCTCCCTTTTGAAATTCAGTGTGGCTGTGCTTTCATAGCCAAGCACATTCTTCTGATTGTTCTTAATAAATTAATTGCAGGGCATGCACAGCCAGATGATTTTGAAAAACAAAGCTGGTAGCAAAAGATAAAGGTTGTCATGGGATTTGCAGGCTGTGAGGGGATCGTGTTGCTGGATGTAACTGATGCAGTTTTGCGAAGAAGAAAGAAAGGGAGGTGTGGAGAAAAGAGGAATCTGCTTTTTGCTGTAGTCTCTTTTCCCCACCCAGCCTCATGCCAATCATGTCTCCCTCCCATTGAAAATAGGTCCCCAGTGAGCTGATGATACACCATCTATAAAACCTGCTGCAAAGTATTTAATCTCTTACCTGAACCTGTTCTTTGAGTTTAAGGATAAATTTTCCGGCTCCCTTCCACTTGCTTTGGGCCTGAAACACACACTCTTGATCAGAGAGAATCCTCTGAGATGGTTTAGACGTTGAGGATTTTTTGTTTGCTGGCTCTTTCGTCACCTCTTCCAAGAGCACATAATCACTTGGATTTGGATTGCTCAAAATGCTGTAGGAGTATTTGGCTTTGCAAAGAGTCTGTTTAAAAGCAGGAAAAAAAAAAAAAGACAAAAAAGAAGGCATTCCTTCAGATTCAGGTTACTAAATTGTTTCCTCAGATAGTGGTGAGTACAAATCCCGCCTTATCGTGTGTGAAACCAACCTCCACCCTACACATTACAGACCTACTAAATGGAAACGTGTTGCTTACCTGCTGTATGACATCCTGAGCTGTGCTAAAGCGGGGAGCTTTGATGACGGTGCGTGGTTGCTCTGGGGAGACATCATGGACCTGAACAAAGAAACTGTCATCCTCAGAGCTGATGGCTGCATCTTCCTTTGCTTCTTGAAAGACATTTCTCTCATTTAAATTCTATAGAAAAAAGGAAAGCCAAATTCATTTACTTCAGAGAGATAACTAAAGCTGGTGGTCACAAAAGATTTTTATCACATGAAAATTGGAGTCTGCTGTTCCTCCAGCTCCATTTCACTAAATGCAAGTCTTCTATAGAAGAGTTTTGACAAGCCACTATTACTAATAATAAATACCTGTGCTTCTAAAAATCAGTGTCTGAAAAAGCTTTCATAGTAGGCAAGGAATGGAGACATATGCATAGTATGACATTATGCAAAAATGATAACTTAAATCCTTTATTTCCTTATGTATGCAAAATTATGTTTTGTCATGTAATGGTGGCGTTAAGATGGGAGATGGTGGAAAGTCCTTTTCTCTCCTTGTCCCTGCACTAAACCCAAAGGAATTTAGAGAGGAAGAAGTCTGAGTGAACATCTTCCTGTGCAGCAAGAGGACGGCTGCTTCTCTGGCCTTTTTCAGGCTCTGTGACTACTGCAGTTTGTAGACAGCATTCCTCCCGGCACCTTCTCTCAGATAATGCAGCGCTCTCCAACTCTGTGCAACATAGCTTGAATTTATAAGCTGTAAACATGGGCTGTGTATCACACCCTACAAGTGGATCCACTCCTTGTTTATCCGTGCAAATCTGCAGCTTCATTTCTAGCTCCAAGATCTGAGGCTGCTATCTGCAGAAAAGACTCAAAATTACTGATAATGCTTTGAGGTACTAGCACCACAGGACAAAACTACAGCATAATTTTCACATACGCTAAGACAGGTTTTAACCCATGTTTTCTGAAAGAATGGGGTTTGGCAGTGACACATTTGTGGTCGCATACACCTACAAAGTAAGTGTTGCAGTCAACTGAATTAAGTAGGCTACTATTTCCGCAAGCAAATTTCTAGGTAGTAATTTTTGCTTCAAATACTAGAAAGAAAGGAAAACAAAATACTGATTTGTGTAATACAATGGTAATTTGTCAAATTGAAACTTTATCAAAAGTTGTGACAAAATAATCAGTTAAAAATATATTTTTTCATTTTAAAGGATCCCAGAGGATCTCTGCCATTTGTGTATGTAAAATCTGTATATCTAAACATAGGTGTACATATATTACTAAGTTCAGGCTAAGCAAGATTATGTACTGAACTGACCAAAGGAAGTGCCTCTGAAAATGAGATGATTGTTTTTCTCCTGCTTTTTTGTTTCTCTCTCACAAGCCTGGGCACTAGCATATTTTCAAGCTGTGGATGTTTTGCTCATAGTTTAAACTGGAGTAATTGCTTCATCTTCATCATTTAAATTTAAAGAAATCACCTATTTCATTATTTTAGGCTATCATTGATAATTTAATCAGCCTTTGAGGTTTTTAGAGTTCTTTAATATTAAAATCCTTTCTAATTTTTCTGAACAGAGAAGTTGCTGACATCTAAACTGATAGATAATTGTAGTCTGGAGTTCTGTTATCTATGATCCTTTGGTATTAACTCTTACCCTTCTTTCTTCATATTAATTTCCTATCATGTCAAAATCTAGATTTGCATTAAATTAGAACTATCAGTCAGAACAGTAAGCTAGTGGCATTGAACTGTTGAGTAAGCGATAATGATTAAACACCACATAGCTGATCCTAGAGCTGAGTGAAGTCAAGATCGTGTCGCACAGGTGTATTGAGTCTAGTTGTGTTCACTCAAGAGTTATGTTTGTTTTCAAATGATGTACACAGCATTGACATTACCAAGTAGTGAAACAAATACTGCACCCTTTTGTTCCCTGGTCCTAACAGCTATTTTTAGCTACCTTTGTAAATAACAATTTATCTAAAACAGACTTACTTCCTCTCTGGTTTTAAAGATAATCCTTCCAACATATCCTTCTTCTGGGAACCAGCTGTTCAAAAGCTGCACTAGCCCTTCTTCAGGACCGATCACTCTCTGGAATGGTGGTTTTCTGCATTCACTCTTTTCTTTAGATATAAAACTTTTCTCTTCCATCAGAAAATAGTCTGCAGCACATGACTCGGTGCCTTTTGTGGTAGCCAAGAGCTAAGACAGACCACAATAAACACACAGCAATTAGAATGCTAAATATAAACACTGCATAATTAGTATTTATAAATGAGAATGAATAAAGAAGCTTTAAGAATCAATAACTATTCTGATAGTGTAGGCAAGATTTCTGATGTGCTATTTATTATTCAGATATTTTACTCCAGGGTAATGTACTGTTCTCTTTAGCCTAGCCAAGCAGTTCAACTATTCCAGACAAGGCAGTACTATTTAAGCTTATTTCTGTCCTGTTTGGCTGGCCAGACAATTTATTCATAATCCCAGGGCAGTACAGTCTTTTCCCACTGCTAGAATAACAATCCCTGTTGAGTTAACTGGTTTTTCTACTCATGAACTTAGCCCTCTAACTTTTACTCTGTATTCCTAGGGTGCTCAAGTTCAAAGAATTGCACAGAAATGTTTGCCTGTGTTGTAAGGACAGCCCACTGCCTCTGTCTGTCAGAAAGATTGCTTTTCTCATCTGCATTTGCCCAAATATTAGAATAGTAATAGGGAATATGTTCTAAGATTGTAAACCCATTCTCTGAAGCCAAGATTGGGAAAATTTCACTGATGATAGTCTGTGTTCACAATGCAATTAATTCCACAGTAATACATTTCTAAAGCACCTCCTTGCTGTGATGAATGAACTACAATGATCCTGCATGTGAGAAATGCAGGGAGATCAATGTCCAGAATTATGTTAGTGTGGATTCTTGCAATTAGTCTGCAATTCAGCGGGCACCTTACCTGATGGAGAAGCTGCGCAGCCGTGGTCCCCCCATTTACATTAAAAACGGTGAAAGGCTCCGGGCCTGGAATTCCATGAATTGTCACTTTGTAAGTCACAGCAGCCTTCCTTTCCCCCATGCTAAACAACTGTTCAGACAACGTTCAACAGGTTACTGAATGTTTCACGCAGGCATGTTATTTTTAGGTTGCTCAAAAGAAACTCTACACACAAGTTGTAAGGGCTTTGACAGAGCAAAGCTATCCAGCTCTTTTACACTAGAGATCAAGGCATTAAAAAAAAAACCCAACAAATCAACCCCCCAGAAGACCCCACCCCACCCTACCTTGAAGCTGAAGAGAAAGAAGAAAAAGGAAGTGTTCCAGTGAGAACATAAACTGCCACTGAACAAAGAGCAGACCTCCATCGCTCACTATCTGCATTCTAGCTGAGCGCAGACTATATGGATTCAGCGTACGAATTACTGGATGAAAATCTATAGTTTCATTTTTCCCTCCAAACCATTTATGTTCTTCCTTTCTGCCCTAGTAATTCATCAAGATATGTGTTCGGCATGTATTCACAGGAGGATAGCATCTGCAACACATCTGCTGCACACACAGTAGCTCAGGAGGTTTTATCTAACACTTTAGGAATCAGCAAAATGATAATATACATGCTTAAAAGTTACTGTAACAAGTAACCCAGGTAACCTAACATTAAGGGTTATTTAAAAGAAAAAACCACATCCATACATGCATACATACATACGTATTGTCATATATATATATTACACACTCGTCTGTATGTGTATGTATACATATTTTTACATATAAGCATATAGATGTACACACATACATATAAAAATATGTATGTATTTATGCAAATAGACTCCATCTTTTCCTGTAATAGAATTCAATTTTACTCTCATTATTCCAAAGTTGTTGGTAATTTGCATCTTTCTTTTTCTGTCCCAAACGCATTGCTTATGATTCATGCATAAAGGAATGCATGAGGCAGTCCTGAAGCTTACTGCTCAACCGCACTCCTCCTCCAGCATAGGAGTCACCACGCTACACCTAAATACACCAAAAGCCAAACTTTAGAGATTTACCCTCCCCCAGTTTCAGCCAGGTGGGAGAACCTTACTTCCACCAAAGCCCAAAAGAATGAGGCATCGAGGTACTTCTGAAAAATGTGCAGGTCTAGGGGCTAACATCTTTGAACAGTCTGGTTCTAGACATCTTCCGACCATAGTAGTCATTGAGACAAGAATACATGGCAGTCACAACAAAATAATTACATTACCATAGATGCAGGCAGAGTGTTTCCAGAGGGGCTTTCTTCCATTCTCCGACTGTTTATGAACAAACTAGAAATTTCTAATGCTTCATTGTGCAGGTTATGGAGCTGGACATGTCTATAGCCTAAAGAGAAAAAACCCTTCTGTAAGTAAAGTAGTGTGCCACATCCTAGGACACAAGTCTCATAAATGGAAAACTCAAATTTGCTACATTTATAGCTACAATTTGCCACACCTATAGGATTTAAAGCACTGTAAAAACACTGCATTAACACTCTTTGTACAACAGTGAGTTGCTGAGTGGCTCATATAGCTGCCTACCTTTGTTTTGCCATAATATTCAATATATTCATACATGAAATAGCTAACTATTAGAATATTACTGAAATTCTCACTGGGAAAATGCATCTCTATGGCCAGATCTCCTCATATGCTGACTGCTGTGTTGGTATTACAGTGGCACGAAGCAAACATGAAAGTATTTTTACCGTTCTGCTGAAGAGCTGCTGGCAATATGGAAACTCCCTTCCCCAGGTGTCACAGAATAAATGATGCTTCCTCATCCGTCTCTCACCTTTTTTCACCCTCCCTTCACCTCTCCTCCAGCCATGGCTGCAAGAAGTGCAATTCCCCTCTGCCCAGTGATCACCAGTTACAGCAGTTTCTTGGGCAAAGGACAAGGCAGGGAGTGAAACCACTCTATGTTTCCTAAGGGAGCAGCAAGTCTCGAGGTGAACACAACCTCACAGCCACAGCTCAGGATCGGAGCAACTGCATACAAGATGCCCCAGTCTCTGCAAGAGCACAAGATCTGACTTTTTACAAGTCACTGGGGCAGCCTCCAGCTCCCAGGGAGTCTGTTAGATCAGCATCATACTGCCAGGGCAAAGTACGTTGTCTGATATTTGCTCCCTGTCTCCTCTAGAAAAATGCAACCAGCTGATTAAAAATATCCCTCCGGCAAGATTCAGTCCAGGAATCTGCTGGACCATTTTGGCATAGGGTGTCACTACAAACTATACTGTACCTCTTTTTAGAGCTTTTAGGGGAATGATTCTCTGAGCTGTTACAGCTGAGCTGTTATTTTCAACGACTGCGAACCGAAGAAAGACCAAATCTTCGAAGTGAACCCGGAAAAGGAACTGTTCGTTCCACATGGGGTTGAGAGTGTTGCGATGAATGGGCTTTGTCCGGAAATGGCAGCTATCCAGAGGCATCCCCAGCACATCGATCTCAATGCATGGACTGCCCGTGCTATTGCTAGGGCAGACATTCTGTCCGGACACAATCTGAAGCCAAGGAGTACACAGAGAAACCAATTAGTGGAGTAATTCTTTTACTGTCACGATTCCGAGCTAAATATTGTTTATCACACTCCTAAGCACAGTTTGTTAACATGCTGATTTAATTACARCACTCCCCTACTTTTGTAATTGCCAGGGCAGTAATTTCAGAAGCAGAGCTGCTTCAACCCCACCCCATGCCGTTGCTATGGTATCTTTCCTCTGAAAAAAAATATACTATACATCATGAGCATAACCATTCAAGGCATCTGAAAGTTAATCCAGAAGGAATGTACCAGTAACGTAGTCAATAAGGATCAAATTTTCTTCTCCATTACTCTGGGGTGATGGTACTGACCTCTGGCTTGCTTTGGCATACACAACACAAGAATTAGGTGTGCAATTACTGCAGCTGGGAGAATTTTGATTCTTATGAATCTCACTTTTCTGAAACATTTCCTGGAAGGGACTAGCTTCTTAGAATAGATTTTTTTTGGCACAAATCCATGAATGATACATCCTATTATATAACTTTAAAAAAAATATTTTTTTAATATTCAGTACAGCTTTTCATAATGGCTTTTTGTATAGCTTCTCAAGTGTTCACAAACGTGTGAAACATCCAGGCACAATTTTACACAGTTGTGTAGTCCCAGGGAAAATGTTTTCAGGACCGGGTTTCGACAAATATTGTAAAGGAAACAGTGAAAGTAACTATGGATACAAACCAGCCAATAAAATAAAATAAAGACAATTATTTGCTCCTTCCTCTCCAATTTCTTTTAGTTATGCTGACCTTCAGAAGTACAAGCAACAATTAAAGGTTCAATCTCTTCATACAGAAGCATGACTGTAATGCTGGTTAAAGACTGTAGTTAAACGTTGTCTACTTCTATCTGTTTGGCTGTACGAAATTCCCTTTTAATGTACTTACTGTTAAAGAATATATAGCTGGCTCCTTATTATCAAGATCTCTTTCTAACGGACAAAACTGCTGGTACATGGAACAATTTTTATCCCACAGAGCAGGAGGTTTCAAAACATATCCACAGCCGCCATTAGCCTCAAACATCGCTGCATTAAGCTGCAGAGGAAGATCTGTGAAAGTAAGGCAGCCAAAACTGACAAAGAGCAATGGTACAATGGAAAAACTGTAACAGTGAAGACAAAGACGTGTTTTAAGTATCTTTTTTTTTTTTAATTTTAGTTGTGTACTACCAATTCATTCTTGGTTTTCAGAGCTAGCTGTAATTTACGTGTCCAACCTATCCAATACTTAATTACACAAAACTGTAAGAACAGTTCATTCTTTTCTATCCCTTTCCGTTGTCTTTATGCAACTGTAGGGCTTGCCTACACCCATTCTCTGAGAAGTTTCTAGGTATTTGCCCTGAACTGCAGAATGAAAAAGCATTGACTGTGTAGTTCTGTAGATGACCTAATGGATCCCCCATCGAAAAGGTGAAGGAACACAAGATAGGCTAGAAAACAGCCCAAAACCGTTTTAATCAATATTAAACCAGCATCTAAGGTGGCACTTCTAAGTAAAAAATAGTTCAGTACCTTTTTATACTTGAAATTATCAGAAAGCAATAACGGCTACTTGAACTGGGGAAAAAAAAACACCTTCAGCAATAAAATAAAAACGGAAGGTGTTGCTGTCCAGGCCCTTCTGTGCTATCAGGAGATTTGCTGCACTGGCATAAAGCTCCTGAACTCTGGGGTCGCCACTCTCACGGACCAGACTGTCATGGCCTGAACCTGCTTGTGCTGGGGCACACAGACAGGCACATCCCCTCGTGACAGCAGGTGAAAGCAAATGTCAAATACAAATTCACAGTTTAAGGACTTATTTCACATTTAAAATGTATTAAAATGTGCGTTCGTGTACCCATACCATCTGTTTGGTAGTTAAGAGCCACGAGCTGTACGCCATGGAGCCAGAAGATCAGTGGATGGGGGTTTGAGGAGTCAATGCGCGTGGCAGCGGGGTAGGTCCTCAGGAGCTGGCAGGAGGTGTGCTGGATCAGCTTCTGAGAGTACCGCCGGCACAGCCGCTTGGCAGCGTTCTCGTTCAGGGAGGAGATATGATAGCACTTGGGCGTCCTTATGATAGCGCTGAGAGAAGCTGGAGAGTTGTACGGAGAGCAAGGATCTTCCCAGGTCTGCCGCATCACATCAAAAGGACCTGAAAAATAAACAGTACCTTCAAGTTACAGCTGCCGATCCAGAGACTCCAAGAATTCAGTGTTTTCTAGTGAAGTATGTGTGCATACTTCGGTTATGGCAGAAAAAGGTGATCCTGGAAAATGACACTATTCAGTGTGTCACATTCCTTCTTATACAGTAAGAACAATCCATGAGAGGAACCATAACGCTTAAGTATTGAAATGATACCTATTTGGCATTTGTCTGAATAAAATAATGGAATAAAATTCCATTCTTCTCATTCAGACATTTTACGTGAGGAAGGGAGGCAAGATTGAAACCCATCTGCTAAGTCTCCAAACAGGCAGTCTACAGAGTGCTGTAAGAGTTAGGGGACAAAGCCAGCAAAATACTGATATCCTCTAAAATTAGGCACTAGACTTCTTCATTTTTAGGACGCTGGCCTCTGGAAGGGAATCTAACCTGCCTGCTGCAGCCGTGCCCTTGGGCTGAAAGAAATGCAACGTTCCTTGAGCCACGAACTGAGTACAAGAAAGGGTACAACTCTGTAACTTTCTGTTTATGGCATTCACCTGAAAGGCAGGGGATCTGGGTCTCATCCCTGCTCCAGAACCTTTTCTGTACTTTCTTTGTATTTCTTTACATCTGTTCATATGGAGAAGTACAATTTCCAAGTTCACAAACTGAATCACCTGCGGAGTCTAAATACCTCCAAGGTGGAACACAGGAGTTTGCACGATTACATGTTTGGACTTGGCTGAATTTTAGGCAACTAAGTCCTACTTCAGACACTAAAAATCCTTTTCTGGATCCAGCCCAACGGTTCTGCCTTCCATTTGTACTTTGAAAATATTCATTCATAGCTTTTAAAATAAAAACTTTAAGATACATCACTTAAAATGTATGTTAGTTTTGAATCATTTATGAATTAGGGTCTTCATATTCCTGACCAAGTAATCCTATTTTAACATTCCACACTCAACACTTCAATTATAATAGTGTTACTGTAATAGCTGCTGCGCTAACGAAAAACCATTCCAAAGTTCAACATCTTACACATCGTAAAGTATTTGATCTTTAACAACTTGGTCTGGTACATGTGTTGGATTACAGAGTCATTCCACGTGACTGGTGAAAGAAGATGCTAACTTTACCTTTTCCAGATGCTTTGGCAAGAGTAGCTGACTCCCCAGGGCTCAGCCTGCCAGGATTGTTGCCAAAAATGGACTTCCTGCTTTTTCTTTCTTTTCCTCTGCTAGAGCCAGATGGGTTTAGAGTTGACAAGCCTGTTCCCATAAATGTAAAATAAATGAGCCAAAAAACATGACCAAGAGGCCGTGACATTTTCCATAATATTTTACATTATTTTTGAAGGCATGAATACTCCTGTTATATAGTACACGGGGCAAGCAGTGTATTTTTCTCCATAATTTAACATCTTTATGTACATACATGCCTTTATATATGTATATATTGTGTATGTTTATATATAAAAACTTACATGAAGCAATACAGATATACCGTTAGCTCTCTGTGATATAACTTTTCTCCATTTTACTTTTTGGCTTGAGGAAGGTAGTGGCTCTGTCTCATATTACCAAATGGTCCTAATTAATACTGAAAAATTCTGCAGTAACAGTCCCCAATGTATTCATCCTTAGAATAATTTAAAAAAAAAAAAAAAATCAATCCTTTCTACAGAAGCAATGAATCTGTACATTAGTGAACATAATGGAATTCATCTAGGATAGAACACCTACCTAATTAAATAAATGCAAAAATATAATTTAAAGGAATGTAAATATAATGTAAAGGAAATAGCCCAAATGCTGTTGGTTAAACAATTTAACCTCAAGATGTTTTCAGAGTTTTCTTCTGTTTAGAATTTGTATTTCAACGATGGGAAATATGGTAGGTGTGCAAAATCCATTAAGCATTTAATGGCTAATATGTACTAGAAGTGGATCTGGAAAGCTCTAGTATAGCTATTATTCAAATATATGCATTCCAGCAAAATAATCATTAAAATCATGATCTAAATCCCCGTGAAGTAAACAGACTTAAACCCCCTTAAGGTCAGTTTCTTGCTGTTGACTTGAGAGAGCATATGGCAGACCAAAATTAAAGTAAGTCAAAACGCACGATAGTTACTCTGACACCCACAGCAGTGAGGGGCAGGATGCTCTCAGAGACTCAAGATGTACTTGTGATATAAAATATAACAAAGCAAGTACACTCTTATTTGCCTAACTGTGACTCATAAAACGACCCTCATGAACTCACATCAATTCACACCTGCCTAAAGACAGTTCTGGATTTAATACTAATATTTCAGCTACAAATGTAAATCACAAAGAGGACACGTTGGACTCTCTTCCTACTGAAGTCTGTCCACAGCTGTAGTCAGCTCTCAATCTGTACTTAGTAAAATTATGCTGACAGATTCAATGTAACTGCTTGGGTTAGTAAAATTTAGGATATACATAAATGTTTTCAGCGTTGGAGACGTACTGTCTCTTTGGGCCAAAGCATACACATAAACCACAGAAGATAGTAGAAGCTGAGATCAAGGAATATGAACTGACTAGAAGAATGAGGAGTTATGCACTGTGTGCTTCCAGCACTATTTAATCCCAGTTTTCAATGGATCAAATGGATTTGGCAAGCAAGATCCAGGTTTCAAAATCCTGTTGTGGAGACAGTCACTGAGGAAACAGGCTAACCTCATAAATCACCAGAGAGTGCAATGCAAAACGCCAGGGTTAACTCAACTCAGTGTGATGGCCACAGGGCAAGCTGCAGCTGGGAGTTTTCTTTCAGTCCTTCCCATGGCCGTGCTTTGCATGTGACATGCCTCCTCCTAGAGGCAAGCTCCATTTTTCCACTCCAGTTTAAACCTGACCCCAAAATATAGCATCACCTATTCATAGAACCATAAATCCATAAAATAATGGAGGTTGGGAAGGTTCTGGAAGCTATCTGGTCCAACTCTCTGGTCAAAGCAGGACCAGTTTAGATCCCACCATACCGCACATAGATCCTATCATACTACCATAATGACAGAGCAAATGTTTTGTATTTCCCTACAACCCCTATGCTATATCCTTCGAGTTACAGAATTTAGTGCCCATCTCTCACGTTAGATATAACCACACTGCTTTACTGCTTTTAGATTTTTAATCCAGAGGATGGCAAACTTCCCTGCTCTACTTATTCCAACCATGCTAAAGTAACAGGTTAAACTGTAATTGTCACCTTCTCATCATGTGTTTCAGACCAACAGCCAGTTAGTCGGCGGGTTTGCAGACCCTGAAAAAGAATTTACGGTACTTTTGTATGTAGGGTGCCCTTTTTTATGTTCACTTTAATTTCTTGAAAAGTGATACCACAGGGGCAGATAGTCTGACACAATGGAGATGGTGACTGAATTTCATGCTGGTTAGCTCAGGTGACTCCCTGCTCGCTGCACTTCATTGTGCAGATCCTGTCTCTATGTACTCAACTTTCTCTACTCATTGTGTAAGGTTCCTCAGCACCATGGCAACGAGCCATGTGCCAGTGGGTTATGGCAGTACTGTGCTCAGGTATGCTTCACGGCCCTCATCTTGGGTGACCCAAAAGAACAGACCTTCACCCTCTGAGATAATGGTATGATGATATCCAACAGACTGAAACTGAAGTTAAGCAAGGACTCTAAGGGTCAAAAACCACTGAAACAGCAAGAGCTGTGGTGGGTTCCTTGTTACCAGAGATTTTATAAACAATAAATGTTATTTTCTCCACATGATAAATTCTGTTTTGCCCAGAGAGCACTTAGGGAAGTCTGTGTTACTCAGTAGGCTAGGATAAGTGAACATAATGGTCCTTGTCCTTTTTTATAGTCACAAATCAGTGATTAACATTCAGGGACATAGGCAACTGTAAACACAGAATAGAAATATATGAAGGCAAGAGAAATAAAGTATTTACACCGTTGATCAGCCACTGACATGAATTCTGCCCTCCCTATTTCCAAAACTCTTGCATTTTCTGAGTTGATTAGGAACCCGGTCAATAGAGCTACATAGTCACGGATGTACCAGCCTTGTTCTCATTATTAATGGACAATACTGGGGTATGGCAGTGCACCATGTCTGTGCCCTCCAGCTGAGCAGTGGAATCCAATCAGTAGCATGGTGGCCATGGAAGTCTATATATCTTGCAGAGAAGGCAGTATTTGTCTCAAAGCAGGCGAAGTTTGTTGGAAAACTAATTTCTACAGCTTCATGAGTTCATCTGTGAAAGGAACTCATGTTCTTAACTGTTCTATTCATGTCCCCTTTAGAGCGAGAGGAAGAAATTCGATAGGGAAAGCAGGTATTTCTTTTATAACTGAAATGACATTAAAAACCTGAAATATTTTTTAAAGTTTTCTTAGAACATCGGAATTTCTTTGTGTGTCAAAATGCTTGGAACAATTTAAACTATCTCTGTTTAATCTTGAATATCCTTCTTTAAAAGAAAATATTTTATTTGAAAGATACTTCATTGCAGATTTCATTAAAAAGAGTATCAGGTTTGAATTTTAGAAGTTGTTATTTTTAAAAGTGACATCTACAATTCTTAAAGTTATAGAAGATTATAAAAGAATGTCTCTCCATTTTATAGCATGTTTATCTTGCCTATTTGACACTATTTTATGTTTGGTTAGCTTCTCTAATCTGATTATAGTTCTATTTGTATAAGATCATGACTTGGCAGAATTGCTAACTTTTCCACAGAGAACCACTCCATTAAAAAGCAGATTTTTCATTCAAAACATTAAACACATCAATAAACAATAAATTCTCAATGTAAAAGTATTTATGTACACAGTATAAGCCAAAACGTACTCAACCTCACGTTTCAGTACTGAACAAGTAACTATCAGTGATCTCCTCTTCAGTTACTCCCTCTCCTTCTCCTCTGCAAGCGTTATTCTTCCTACTGTACAAAAGACGACGACCCTCCGATTTCCTTAACCCCTTCCATACAGCGTGTGTGTGCGTGTGCCATCAGCTGCCCGCACCCACCCCACGAGAAGGCTGCTTTACCCCCCAGTGGCTCCCCTCCTACCCACTTAGGAAAGAACAGAAGATGCAGCTGCAGGCRAAGGTGAAACACACTAAAATGAGGTCACTTGAAGAAACGTGACAAGCTCTTCCTGCAAGGTTTGAGGAATATTTGCCTTCCTAATTCAGTACGTCCCTACATGGAAACTCGGAGCTCTGAAGATAAAGCTTTCTGTCGTCTGTCATTTGGCAATGAAGCAGTTCCCTAAGTTGTGAAGACTGGCAAATTTCACTTTTGTAAACATTTTAGTATGACAAACAATATGTCTTTGCATAATTTATGTATACCACTTCTCAGCCAGGAGCTATTATTATGTACATTACCACATCATACAAGAAAAAAGCTCCTAGACTACTTCAGTTTGAAAATGCTTGTACTAACTAATTTAAAACATAAACATAAAGTCTCCAAGAATTAGAAAGCCTAAAGCAATAAAACCGGGCAGTGTACTTACCAGGGAACTTTACGGCTTGACAGTAAATGACAAGATCTGATAGCTCTGGGGCTATCTGTCTGCTTTCCTTCTTATTTTGCGGAAGATAGAATTCTTCACCCAGCTCCATATCATACACCTAAGCGACAATTCCAGGAACATATAATAATAAAATTACTGAACGTGAAAGTACTCTTGCATATCTTATGTCCTTAAAATTCTTTATCTCATTCTTCCTATACGGTTTGCTGTCTTCACCTAGCAGACCTCCATGTGCAGGTTTATGCATCAATACCTGTTACTGATACTGGAATAGTGTGCAAAGGCCTCGATAGAGTCACTTCTACAAACATTTAGACAAAAAACATCCATATTCAGGAGAAACAACAATTTACTAAACAGCAATGCAGTGGTTCAGTTGTTGGATGATTTAACAAAAGGTAATGTGGTTATCTGATATCATAGTACGATATGTTAAAGTTATTTATATATACAGAAAAGATGCTGAAGATTCAGATGAAATCTTCAGTTCCATTGATGTTAATGGAAATCAGATATCTAAATAAACTTCTGGATTTAGCTTCAATGAAGTCTTTCATTGAGAGTAATGACAGTTAAAATTTTCAGCCAAACAGCCTGTATATAAAATAACCTCCGAGGACTTTTCTTGAACAGTATGTTGAGCGTTTGTTCTATTTAATCTATTTTCTCTGGCGTGTTTCCATGCTTTCTACTATTTGTCTTCATTAAAGCACATTTGCCATCTAATGTGTCAGTTACCTAAACTGCTCAAATCCTTTTGAAGCTGGTTATATATCAAAGTGTGGCTGAGAAGAAAGGGGGAAAAAACAGAACTACCTTTCCTTTATTATTGTAAGTAGCACAATCAGCCTTCTTTATTCGTTTGGCAGTCTCTTCATTATATTCAAACTGCAGTTTATCACTTGATAATTTATTCTCAGGTCGGTCCTCAAGAATGTTATCTAAAAATTAACGGGATTTTAATAAACATAAAGCCAAACAATTTCAACTGGAAATTTAATTTGAATTAACAATATTTGTGGACAATACTGTGAATCTTATCTGAATAACCAGATGCTGAAATAATGCATTTACTGGTCAAAGCATTCTCTTTTAGTAGTAACTTTCTACTTTAAACATTTAATGCTAGGCTTTGGTTAATATGTTGCACTTCTTTAAAAGCCCATCCTTTTGTGCTCAGAAGATGCTTAAAACAAAATCATCTAATGAATTAAGCCTGCCATCTGAAAACAACTGATATTGCTGAACAACAAAGAATTCCTTAAGTCCAAACACAATTAACTAAATTAAACATGTACACGTCTTTGTGCAGGAAGTTTTGGCTTTCCTCTCCTTACATTACCATGAAAAAATATTTTTTATATCTACAGAAATTCCTCCTCAAAGCTACATATTTATCAGAGAATAATACACCTACTAATTTGGTCTTTCTGGACCAAAATATTGTAACTGTCACAAAAGGAATGGTTTTATTTCATTCCTGATATTCCTGATGCTTTGACCATATTCTTTTTATGCATAACCAGTGTCACACATGCAGCCTTCTAACAGTTCCTGACTAGTTAACAATGCCATATAAAAATATCTTATTGCATTTTTAGTATGAAGTAGAAACCATATATTCACACTGTCACATTTAACAGGCTGGAGATGCAGTGCTGATTTCATGCAGTTAAAATGCTCAACCAAATGGCCTTTACCTTCCTGGCTGTTAGGAGCAGGAGAAGCATTAAGGACATCAGCTACAGGGAAACGGAGTCAGAGAGGGAATAAGAGTAAAGGAAATTAAGATTTACAGCCAGAGAAATGAAAATCAAGTGTCAGTTGTAAATCTATTAGCCTTACGCAAACCTAATGTATCAGTAAGGAAAATAAAACTGAAAATCTTTTAGAAAGTTTACAGACCATTATTTAGATTAGTTTTGCCAAAATATTAACATAATTAAAGATCCCAAAGAATAATCATTGTAATAAAGCAGTAAACCATGCCACAGATTGCTTCACATATTGGAAGGTGTGAATGTTTCTTGCTAGCTTCAGATTTTTCAAACCTTCTCTTAACTAGAACATTGCTCAAACATCACTTACTGCAGTTAGCTTGCAATATTTTCCTGGCAAGTGTGTTAACAAAGATCTAAGTTTTTCACAGCAATTTACATCTACACTCTCTCCACCCTGTCCCACACAAGGAGTATTCTCAAGTAGCCAGTTAGGCCAACTTTCTACCAGAACGCAACTGAAGGCAGCACCGACACCAAACTCATAAATTTTCCTATTAGCATAAATAATACTGCTAGCCCACAAGCAGTGTCAGGTCCTTAATTTTGTTACTATTTTTTAAATCATTAACACAGAAGCAAGTAATGTAAATAAGAGACCAACTGGAAAGAAGTCCTGTGCTGCAGGGCATGCTCGAGCCTTACATCTTCTCTGAACATGGTACCTAGAACTTAAGCAGGTACCCATTAGACTTAAAGGTTCAATGAGTGAAGTACTTTACCTAGGAGAACATGCCCAACTGACAGTGGCAACAGGAGATGCTGTTTAAAGAAAGCATCCAGCCACTAGTCATGGCCCACTTCCCTTGTACCACCCCAACATCCACAATTGCTGAATACTAGGGATGTTGGACTGTACATTTCTACCTATAACATTTGCTTTTTTTCAATCTGCTGATACCGTTTGCCTCCACAATTTCCAGTGACAGCAAGTTCCAGAGGTTTCCTACCAGCTGCACAAAGAAATACTTTATTTTACCTGTTATACTGATCTTCCACTTATTTTAATGAGCAGGTCATAGACATTTGAACGAGTAACAGTTCTGTACTCATCCACCACTTCATGATTTAGTAAACCTGCTTCAAATTCACCCCTCAGTTCTCTATCAGATGGAGAATTCCAGCCTTTTCAGACTCGTTCAAGGCCACCGCCACACTCCCTTTACTTTTTTGGTTGCCCTTTTCTTTAACTTCCTTAACTCCACCATATCCTTCTCGAGATGTGGAGGCAAGAACTGGACACAGAACTCAAGTTGTGGCACATTAAGGTTCTACATAGGAGCAAAAAGGTGTTTTGTTTTCAGTACTGTTCCTGATGACCCCCATCTTTTGGCTGTCACAGCACACCAAGCTGAGGATTTCAGAGAACTTTCAATAATTCCGTGATCTCCCAAACTGTTACTGCCATTGTTGAGCTTAGAATCACATAAGCAAGGTTAAAGTTTTTTCCCCTAAAGGTATTACCTTGTGTTTATCTACACGGAAGCGCATCTATAACTTTTTTGTCCCTTTGGTCAGTTTTGTGACCCGTTTATGTCATTTAACAATGGTGCAGCATTTAACCACCCAAAGAACTTGGTATCACTTGTACCATCACTGCTGTCTCATTGGTTAAACACGCTGTGCTCTACTTCGATATGTTCTCTGAAAATTACCAATGAAAAATAATGAGTAACCCATTTAGATGCATCCAGCTTGTTCAATCCATGCATGGGGGTTTTGACAAATGTTCTTTGACAAAACTTGAGAGGATTAAAAGTTTCTGAGTCCAGCTGTTTGCTCTATCAGAATCTACCAGCCCCGCAGCAAGAGAAGCAAAACAAGATGCATGACTTCAGCTCAGTCGCCTCAGTCTGGCGCATTCCGTCCTTCATCTGTAGTTAAATCAAACGTGTCTGACTGAACTGGAGAGCTAAGGAAGTAGTGGAAGTTACTAACTGCAGTATTTTTTATCACCTCTGGTATGCCAATCATTATATCCAAACTATAAACTGCTCCTAAAGGTGGATTTATGCTAAACTGCCAGTTCCTGAAGGCTAAGATAGCTGACGCGCAGACAGCACATGAACTTCCAAGGCAAGTCAGTAAGGCATGCCTTGCCATTTTTTCACTGAGCAGCTAAAGCTTTAATAAAGCCATCTTTATTGAACAAGCCAGGGACTCAGTGGCTTCTCTGCCTTTACGCATGAAGTGAACAGCTGATGCTGAAAGCGTAACTAAAATAGGTACTTCAGGGATGTCTGGGATTAGACAGTAACCAAGGAAGACTTTGGAGAATCTCCATTTTAGATCAATTTAATGGCAGTCAGGCAGATGGAAGGGCTAAGCCTGTTGTGAACCTTGAGCTTTCAGGTGCCTATACTCCTTAAGAAAGACCATACAGGCAAATGTAGAGGAGAGTAACACTATGAACACAATAATTTTTGCATAATATAAATAATATAACATATAATTTATAAACACTACGATTTAGCATACACTGCACAGTTAAAACATCTAATGGTTGGAGTTAAAATCACACTCAAGTCCTCTACACAATCAAATTATTTTCACAGTATTATAGGCTACTGCACCAAAAAGTGCCACCAAGGACATTCAGTACAGCTTCCTCTCACAAGGTAAGATCAACTTACCTACATCATTCCTGAACTAGAATATTTACATGCCTTATTGCTACAGTTCTAACAACAGCACTGTAATAAATAAATAAATATATATTGTTACCATCAGAGAGAGATTCATAGTCATAGTCATATTCATCCTCTTCATCTTCTTCCTCTTCATTGGTAGGTGTGGGGTTGCTAGCACCATTGCTAGCCTGTGCTTGCAGATGTGCCAGCTGGTGAGCCTACAGCAACAGAACCACTTATTACATTATTGGTAAGTATTTTTAAAAAGCAAAAGAGTTTTCATCACTGTTTGCATCTTATTTTATTTATATGAAAGCACTGAATATATAGAATGAGAAATAAGTAAGATTGTTAAGATTAAACTAAAATACCGTTTTAAGGGTTTGAATATAAAGAAAACTTATATTGGTAGGAAAACACCCACTAAGATATGAAACCTGATTAATTATGGGAAAATGTCCACTTCGCACATTATTCAAAGCAAGACTGCCTTTTTCCAGTCCAAGGTATGCTGTTTTGGAAACCGTTTAAAACTTTTTTAAAAGATGAAGAATGTCCACATACTGGTACGATCAGTGTGATTTACTTATTCTGATATAAGAATTCAATTCTAATTCAATTGTGTTTACGTTTTGGGTAAAAGCAATTAGTTTTCAAGGATTCAATCTAATTGCTGACTAACCATTGACATTGTTAAATTGAGGCTACGAGAGATGCAGCCCTAATTTTTAGAAAGCAAAAAAATTCTCATATAGGTATAAGCACTACTTGAATAGCACGGTCCTCCTGAAAAGGGAGTAAGAAAGAGAGTATTTGCCTGGCTTGAATATGAAAAAAGAAACAAAGCAGAGTTCTACTAAAAATTACTACATACTGTATGTATACACACATACTCAAAGCATATCACTATTTCTCAACAAACATGAATAGCAAATATTACAGCCTCAGACTGAAACTTCATTTATGTTTATCACACAGGGCATGTGGTGCTGATCATAACATTATGAAGTATTATAAAACTAAAATACACTAAAATTTTGTTATGCTGTATCTATAATTTACTATATGTCTTGTCTACTTATTTGAAAGTGTTGCAATCCACTGTGAGTCTTCCAAGCATGAATATGCATCAGATTATTCTGCTGTTCATATTGGAATGGCAAAAACTTCAAACACAAATGAATTATTTCTAACAGAAGTTACGTCTCACTGCTTGCTATTAAGGAAGGACTTTACCTTTTGTTTCAATATATCCACTGGTGTTTGATGGGCTTTTAGCTTCTTGTTTTTAAGCAGGATTTTTCTTTTTAGTTGGCCAGGTGAAGGAAGCATGGGATCATCAGAAAAGTCACTCTCAAATAAAAACTTTGTTACCAGCTTATCTCCAAATACATTCTGAAATATTGAGAACACGTGATATATTATGGAAAAATCCCAAGGCATTTGCTTAGAATAATTTACCACAATTTATGTCCTACCTTGAAAATTTCAGCCATCTTGCGTTGTTGAGGCAATGAACAGTGGTTTTCTATTGATATGATAATTGGCATGTCAGAGGTGATAAATGCATTGCGATCAATAGCTTCAACTACCTCCTGTGAGAAAGAAAGGTCATTGAAAGAACGTGATTATTTTGCAGCATTCAGTTAACTTATTGTTAGTTGAAAGGGGAGAAAGGAAGGCATCTGTTTTCCCCTCTAAGAAGAAATAATCCACAATTTGCTTTCAAAACAAGCTCCTACAGGTCAACCTAGCATCTTGTTACAATGGAACTGGTAACAGCTACTTATGTTAGTTATGCTGGCAATAAAAAGACAGAAAATTACAGTACATATGCTACAAAAACTAATTTGAAAAGCACAATGTTTACAATTGAGGAGTTCATGTCTGACGCAGTCCATAGTTCATATTCTATTACGATTTAGCCCATTAGGATTTGTACTTTTCCAGTAGGCAATTTTTTTCCTTCATTAGAGAAAAAGTTACTGATTTTCTTCTCATTTTTTGTTTCTATGTGCAATTACCAGCATACCTTAAAAGAGATCTTAGTAGTAAGAGTGTGCCCGTGATAAATGATAGGCATCCCATCATCGCCATCCCAGCAGTCTAATTCTACACTTCTGCAGCCTTGCAAAAGAACCTACAATGCAATTGAACAGCGTAAGCTCGTATAAGCCACAGCCTCATGCCATCAAAGACAGACATTGTAGAGGTAAATGAAAGCCCAGTGATTCAGCAAAAGTGCTGGAAAGAGCAATCTCTGTGGAGTAAACATGGCCCACAGAAACTATAGTCCTCAGCTAGCTCCATTCCCCAGGTTGAGAAAAGTGGGAAAATGAAGAAAGCATTTATGTTCTTAGGTTGGAAAAGACCTAAGATCAAGTCCAACCGTACCATAAAGCTTTGAAATTCATGGTATCTTACACGACACATGTAATCTGTTTGTAGAAAGGGGTTCTTAATGTATAGCTTAATGTTCTGAGGGAGAGAAACATTTCCATATTTCTACCAGCTATAAAGCAACATGGCAATTTATTCCAGGTTGCTACCACGACACCTTATGGGCACAGCACCTGCAGTTTGTTTGCTGGGTCTTTTTGCTGTTGTTGTTAGTTTTTTAAATAGAAGAAGGTCTGAAAATTATGTCTTATGAACAACTTCCATGAGGATAGTTAGAATGGAAATGTGCCAAGCCATCTTAATGATACTAAGCTAATTTACATCCATCCATCCATCCATTTTTTATTTATTCATTTATTTATTTTAGAAAGCCCTACTTGCTAGAAAACCACTGAAGAAAGCAAAGAGGAAGGATGGAGGGAAAGATAAGCTAACCCTGTTGGCAGCCCAGCTTATTATTGCTATCAATCTTTAGCATGCCTATCATTGAGTTATCTGTCTTACAATTAAATATTTTACTGAAAACAAAGATCTTGACAATCAAAATCGTTTCCAGCAAGAACATTCATGAACAAATAAAAAATTACTTCTCCTATTCAAAACCTGAATAATTAGATTTCAGGCAGTCGTGTCCATAGCTGGCACACCACTACTTCTGTGAGAGCCAGACACACTGAGCCAGGACAAAGTGCCCCTTCTCTTCTGGCGACAACTACTTGAGGGACAGGAAGAAGCTTTTCTGTACCATGCAAATTTTGGAGCCAGCTGAGCTCTATCTCACTTCCCATCTATTACCAATACAATACATCATTCTGTGCAGTACTACTACAGGAACCTCCTTTGCAATTGCGTTATTCAATGCAATCATGTTATTTGGGCTTTCCTAACGCAGCCTCACCCTTCTGTCTTATAACTCCAGGCGAAGCAGCACATGGGACGCCCTTCTCAATGGTGAGTCATTAACATTTAGAGTAATGAAAACACTACTCACAGGAAGTTTGATGCTTTCTCTAGCATTTGGTAAATACACAGACACACAAATATATATATCCACAAACAAACACAGAACCAGAAGCCCTAGGGAGGAGAAATTGTTCTTTTCCTGTTCACCACCAATCAGGCATAAAGTCTAAAAAACCGTAGAATATTCCTAGAAGTAATGTTTTTAGAAGTTATAGTTCCATTTGAAATTTGTCTTTGCAGTGCAATGTCCAGTATTTGAGTAGTGTTTTTGACATCTGAATGAACTAAAATATTAGATCAGTCTTTCCTGTGGGAAAGTCTAATTTTAGTAGGTTGGGTCAGACCGACTGGTGTCTAAATGCTATGAATCTCAAACTAAACCCATTTTTTTGCCTTAGAAAAGGCATTTGAGCACAACTGTGCTTACAGGCAGCTTTCCCACACATCATGTTTTCCAACGTTTTGCAAGCAGGGGTTTAGGACATTTAGATTTTCAAAGCAAAAAGGTCATGTTTCTGCGACTTGCCAGTTAAACAAACAAGTTCAAGTTGAAAACTACACAACGATCCAATCCTGCATACCTGGCTGTAGAGCTCTACCGAGGACTCCCCTTTAAGCTGATGGCCAGTAAGGTAAGTATTGTGTGAAGATTCTATGTAGTAATATGACAGTGGAAAGTGCAAGTCCTCAGCATTCTCTTGTGACTCATCATTTTTGGAGGCAAAGTTGTCTTTATCCATCAAAAATCTAGAGGTGAGAAGATGCGAGGAATTTTTATGCTGTGCTGAGTATTTTGTGACTGTCACACAAACATCAATACACTGGTGTTATCTTTATATATATATATATAAAAATTAACACATAAATAATTACCTTGCAAATCCCTCAAAAGATAGCAGCCCCTGCTGGCACATATTCACACTGGGTTCAAATTTCTATAAAGAGGAAGAAATTTAAGAGATATATAATAACAATTCTTAGAAATAATGGCTTTTTCATATTTTCATAGTGTAGTCAGCTCACTGAACTAACCAGTTAGTATCTAAAACCAGTCTTTTTGTGGATAAAGTGATTAGGTGCCTGCAGTATGCTCATGCGTGTTTTACAAATCACTAAACAAGCATACTAAATTCATAATTGTAAATCATAGAATCATTCAGGTTGGAAAGGATGTTGGGAGGTCATCTAATCCAACTTCCTGTTCAAAGCAGAGTCAGCACTTAAACTGAAATTAAGAAGTATCTATAATCAGGCATCCTTCTCCTATCTATTGTGCTTAAACACAACACACCACCGTCTTGAATTCAAGAGACTTATGGTATGCTAACTTGATGTTTCTTTAGAATTTCTGTCGTTTAAACTTTGCAATTTTATATTACATGTTGATAGTTGAAATACGCAGCCTTTGTTAACTGCTAAATGGGGGCTTAATTTTGGAGTATATTAATTATGCATGTTTGGAGGAATTCAAAATTTTCTGCATACTTTCTAATCACTTCAGCCATTGTACATAAGGGAATAAAATGTTCATGTTTGCTCTGGAAAATTTTTTATAATAAAATAAAAGTATGTGGAAATGGTGTTTTTTTTAAGTTCCAAATTAGGGTTAAACTCTATCAAAGGTGGTCACAGACAAGGAGAAACCAACACACTCTCATGAATACTTTTACCAAGTGGTGACACCCCTTTCCGGGTAAAGCACACATAGCCAATAAAACTGTTTATTTGCATGATTTTTTTTTTTCTTTTTATGGACATCTGCACAATTTTATAGCCCAGAATAAAGATAGTATTAAATTTTAAATTCAAGTAAACTGTAGTGACAACATCAGTGTGAAAGGAGATATCCACACAGATATGCTATTCTGACTACAAGGCAGACAATGCTAGTGGGGAAAACAGAAGTACCAAGAGTTCAAGTAAAAGTAATTGCAAGATGTTTGTATTACAGACCTGGATAATACTGAGGATTTCATCATAGGTGCAGTGTTCTCCTTGGCAATTCACTAGAAAGTCGTTTAGCTGCTGGATTCCCACTCCAAATATTCCCAGGGATGTGCTTTCAACTCCAGTACCATTGGTTACRATACTGGCAGCAGCAATAGCATCAGATATTTGCCTCTGGTTGTCCGATAGTTGCTGCCTGCTCTTAATGAATAAACCAAGGTCTGAAACATTCCTAGTCAACAAATCTTAAAAGAAAAAAAAAAGGAAATATAAATCTAAGCTATATAACTATGTGTATTATATTCTGTATAGAATATAATGTAATATATAGCACACATGAATATCTGACTGAATATTTTAGCACTGACATAGTAAATTAGAACAAAACTGTCTTGTTTCTATTCACTAATAGAAGAAAGAGTATTAAGCGTGTATGAAAACGGGGAGCGGACAAAACAAAATCCTGGAACCTTTAAGACGGATTCACACCCTCTCACACACTGTCACCCAGGACCCTCCTGCTTCCTCTCACCACCACGTACAGCCCAAAGCCTTTCCTCCGCTGAGTACAACCCTATACCCTTCCTGTGCCATCACCATTTATCTTCTTCCAGTCCCACATGCCAACTGTACTGTACCCTCCCCACAGGCTGCTTGGCAGAAAGGCTGTTTTCTTTAAATGTGGACAAAGCTCCAGACTTAGATTATGGTAACTGGGGAATGTAAAGGGGGACAGAGGTTTCCTTCCCCCTTGTCCCACATAAAGCAGATCTACTAGGAAAACAGATAGGAAAAAAACAACCAAATGAGACACAGGGCACAGCCTCCTCATTTCTCCTCCCTACATTTGCTCAGTGTTTTAGCCCCTCCGGAGCTCCTGCAACCAGATACAAATCCCTGTGTTGGGCCCAGCCGCTCAGCAACAAGTTTTATGCCTCTGCTATACCCGTTACAAATATATCTGGCTAATGTACAGCAGGAATACTTTTCCTCCCCTTCATTTCTGAACAAAGAACCTGTCTTACATCCTGCTAACTAGGTATTAGAGGAGGTACGGCAGCAATCCTCTACTTAAACTTATAACTGATAGTTCTTTATGAGACTGACTGAGACACTTAAGGCCAATAACTGAAGCTGTTCAGCAGTCTAACAGCTGTTATCTTCCTCTTTAACAAACCTAAATCAGGCTGGAATCCACTGCTATTTTCATCAATCTTTAAATTAGTGTAAAGTGGAGCAGGCTCTAAACCGGATCGATTGCAAGGCACAGCATAGACATCGAAAAGGTCTTTCAGATCCTTGCGGCTACGGACACTGCAAAAAGAGTTGAAAAGTTCAATTTTTGTGCTTTTATAAACTTGGATAAATGAGATCAGTACAGAATAAAAATATATTTCACCTGAAAGATTTGAAGAGCTCTACAAATTCCACAAAGGTCATGTTACTATCAGACACCATGAAGTTCTGAAATCCCTTCATTCCTCCTTTAACGCGGCCATGCCAGCTACTGCTGCTCCATGTGCTAAATCAGAAAGAGACTGCTGTAGTTACGTTAAATTTCTACTTATTGAAATATTAAGCGTTACTCCATTAACACTTTATTTATGCTCTCCTTAATACATTTATTACCAATATCTGGAAGAAGCAAATAAATCAATCTCTTATGAGATACATAACAACAGTTTGTACCTTCTTGTTTTATAGCAGCTATTCTTTTCCCTCAAGACAACTGCAGACTTTGCCAGAATTGATAATGTATATACATGCTATTTAAAACTCTTCCATGTGCAAAAGGGCCTGATGCAAATGGCACAAATGAAAGCATTCTCATTTTCCCTTTAAAGAAAACAATGCCAGTATTCTTGTAGCAGAGGCTGTTTATGAGGTTCATTGAAGATTTGCTAAGGGAAAAATAAAATGGACGTAGAATTCCTTAAAGCTCTGCGCTGTCAAAATAAAACAGTAATATTCTGACTGGATATGCAAGAAAAACAAATCTTTTCCTTATGCACCTGGGGTTTCTTATATCTGGGAGCATTAAAGGTGCAGATTTTAAGAAGCATAACCCTTCCCTTTTCCTGGCACTCAACCCTCATTGTTTCCCAGCCCATGGGTTTCCTGGATACTTCCCAAGAACAGTCAGGATTATCATCAGATACCTCAAAGACAGGTCAAGCTACAGTCCTCCTCTTCTTTTAGGCTTGGACAGTAGCCTCTGGAGGCCATTTCCTTCTAGAAACGAGGTTCTAATGATTTCCTCCTTTCAGCTTTGTGGGCTGAAGGAAGGAAAGCAGACTGGAATTTCTTAAGAACAAAGGCAGAAATGATCACAGAAACAACTAGCTGTTTGATGCTAATTATTTTAGTTGACTTGAGCAATACCAAGCCCAGCCAATTTCTTTATAACTGCAATTGTTAATCTAAGTTGTGCAACTGAACAAAGTTTTTGAAGCAGAACCAGTACATTTCCAAAAGCCACATCCCAAAATCTTTAGGCTACTACAGGATTTACACTAGTAAGTGTAGTTAGGCCCCAACTTGAACTATCCCTTGAGCAGTATGAACAAGTACTTAGTGAACTTCACGTACTAATTTGCAATGATGGACCAAGCTCTTGAGCCCCTTCCTGGGCCTAAACAAAATGAACACACACTGCAGGAGTTGGGATCCACCAGCACCAGCATCTTGAAAAGCAGCCAGCACAAAGATCAAAAATTGTCTAGTTTAAACCATAACTAACTCCAGAAGTTACAGTATTTGTTTCAAAATATCAGACTAGGTGACCGTGTGTCAGACTTTATTGCTCTGTAATGTCCAAATCTACAAATCCATTAATCTATGAATTCTGCCATCAGGTTCAGTACAAATAGTTCCAACAGTTGTGATGGAAAAACAGGACCAGCTTGTTGTCCAGTGTTCGTAAAGACATTTGCAGTCACCTGCTGCAAGCACGCGACTTTTTATATAAATATGCTAGATCAGATTCCTCAATTCACTCCTGGCCTGGGATGGATGCATGCAATTGAGAACAGAATGTGATTTAAAAGTATTAAAAAAATACCATCTCCTTTAGTTGATAATGTTCAATTTGTTTGACATCACTATGGCAAGTACTGACATACCGCATATAACTTTTTGGCTAAAATCATTCCTAACATTTTTATCAGACAAGCAAAATAAACCATGATGAGGAAAGTCTCTTGACTCTAGAAAACAGACTCGAACTGTAAAGTACCGAATGGAAGACCAGCAGCAGATGATAATGCTCAGCATTTCACCGGATCCGATCACTAAAGACTATCTTCCACAATTGTTCCATGGGTAATAAATACAGGTTGTTAAAAAAAAGCCAAAAACCCCAAGAAAACCCCACCACCACTAACAACTAAAGCTGTAATTAGTAGCAGTCTGGATTATACCTGTATACAGCTAATAAGAGAGGCAGTTTACTCTCTCTCTGCAAAAAAAGCCCCCATCTCTAATTTTCCATATCCTGTTACCTATTTCCCAGTGGTGTCACCACCCTTTTCCCTGCTTCCTCCACCTTACAGGAAGCACTAGATCTCCAAAGAACTTGGGAATTTGCTGGATGCACATCTGCTTTGAAAGAAGGACAGAAGACAGCTGCAGGCTACCTGTGTTTGGAAATTATCTGGACATCTGGATTGTACAAGGATTTATTCTCAACGTAAAATATTTGTAAGGAGGTCAGGAATATTAAGGTTGTGAGTTATATGTGTAAAAATACCGTTTTTCATTCTCTACCTGTAAGAAATACTATTATTTAAAATGTACAACAAAGATAGCCAGGTCCTCCTCTTTTTAAATTGCTATCATTATGTTTAGATTTTTTTTTCACTTCAAGAAATTTTATTTTATTTAGCACTTCTCACTTGGTGAAGACGATCTAATTTACTGGTCAGGTAAAATTAATGCACATATTATATGGCAAGAGAAAGAGAAAAAGAAATAGAAATCTCTCTTGCTCTCCTCCTCCTAGCTGCTACACTGCAGCTAACAATCATTTTTTACCAGCTCAGGTTTCTGCACAGCCTGGTGGGACCCTCTGCTCCCCGCTCTCCTAAGCTCTGGGTTCTGTGTGGGATCATGCCCTCACCTAACGTGCAGAACCAGCTCACGTCCAACACTGCCTCCAACTATGAAACCTTGTCAGTGTTTGAGTCTAAATCCGGATGCTAATCTGAATTAATAAACTGTTGGCTCTAATCTGTGCAGATCTGTGTTCAGCCTGTGTGGGTTCCCAAACTTACTTTGCTTGTGTATCACCGCTGTTAAGGGCAGCAGCTTCTAGGAAGAATATTGCGCTGCTTGCAGCCTATGCGTACCACAGCTTGGGGACCACTGCCCCAGTCTGCTCCTCCATCACTTAAATCTATACTGCTAAAGGCATCCATCCTGCCACTTTTTCTGAGTGGGGCAGAAAGGCTTAAGTTCACATTGCTCTGCACTGCCCAGCAATTGGCTCAGGTCTGGTTTGGTCCCCCATGGTGCTTGCCTGTCTCTAAGACATCATTTTCATTTTTGGTGTGTGTTCTATCTACCTGAAGTGGCTGAAATAAGCTGTGGCATATGTTATTGCCTGACAGACTGCCTTTTATTTAATGGAACACAAAGCAATAGGACATGCCATGACTGTGAGTRGACTGCCTGAAGGTACAGTCCTTGCTGGGAGTGTGTCCTGTAAGACCGTGTATTATAGATGTTTGAGACTGAGTAAGCTCTCCATCCATACAATCTAATAACAGAAGTCTCTGGAGCAAATATTCCCAGAACTGCACCTAAATTCCATCTTGGAGGCAACCAGCTGGTTTACTTTAAAAGAGATCCCAGGAGTGAATTAATATACATATAGGGTGGATGATCACAGGACTTTGCAGCAAATCAGAGCCAACTATTTGATAGCTTAGACTTACTGATCACAGTTGAAGCACTACAGATATTTATTTCTTTTAGCACATGTGAAGTGTCCACACACATGAAAACTGGCAAGCACAATTCAGACCTATCAAGGGTCCGAAGGGTAAATACCAAGAATAAAACTCTCTCCAGTGCTCCAAGTCTCTTAACGGCTCATGAAACTGGGTCAAGGTAATGGATAAAACATGTAATTCTGTTCTGAGGAAGATTTCCTCAGGACAGATGAAACAGCCATACAGCTGTATCCTGAGCAAATTCTAGCAAGAAGGGTCATATCAAGCTGGGGAGAGCTCTACCAAGTGACGCTGTGGAGTTTCCAGACAACTTTGCCAGGGAAAACCTGTCATAATTCAGGGAGGCCCACAGTGCTAAGCTGCGCAGGGATCTGTACAGAAACCCAGGACTGAGAGGATTTAAAAGAACATTAGCTGTCCTTCCCCCGGGAATGCGAGTTCTCTATTGAGCCTTTTAATCTCATTTTGAGAACAACAATTATTTTGGCATAAAAGCAAAAAGCAGATTTGCAAAACAGAGGAGCATTTTTCAGAGGTAGTAAAGCAGTATTTCTTCAGTTTAATGTAAAAGAAAGCTGTTCCAATCCCTAAAAAAAATAAGAGAAATGCCTTACAGAGTTAAATCCTAGTCTGGCATGTTCATCCCATGGTTGCAAATGACAGTGAAGGACAAGAAGTAAAGAACATAGTAAGAGTCTCAGAAAGCAGTGTTAAAAGGAGAAGCAGCCAACCACAGATGTCCACAGGTGGCTCTACTACTCACATCTACTGGCAAATCCAACCGTTTTAAGTGTAAAAAAAATCCCTAAGAAATACACAACATAAACCATTACATAAGACATGTCTCTTCAAAAATAATGTTCTACCAGGAGCAGTAATCTCTTCCATTGTTTACTATTGATCTCCTGGAAAGCCCAAGATTCATACTTATAACCATACCTCAGTATTCATTCTGTTAAAAGGCACTGGAAGGCCTTGTATGTTATAAAGTACCATCCACATCCCTGACATATTATCATTGTTATATTATTATTACTACAACTACTACCACCACCACCATTATTACCAGTCATAGAATTAATACATTAGTGCACTATGTCACTGCACAACCACAGCATGACCTTTTGCACTGCCTAAGTGACCCAAAAAGGATGAATGTTCAAGGAGGAGAGGCCTGTAAGAGGAAGATTTCAGATCTGTTCCTCCAATTCCCTGAGACAGTACTGCAATCACCACCAGGAATGTCAGCAAAAGTTAATACCCCCCCAGGTAGAAATGGCTTGTACTGAGAAACCTCAGAACTTCAGTTCACACATCTATAATATTTCTGTTGATTTTCATTATACAGAAGATGTCTATTACTATGTTTTGGAGGAGATCTGGAGAAAGAGTTAAACTCGATATCTGTGTAGTTTTGGAACAGCATTCCAATCTGCTTCTGTAACAGACACAAACTGAAGCATGCTGCTCAGGGACTTGCTACAAAGCCATCCTCAAATTCATGGTATTTCAGCTTATATGTTCTGTGTTGTTCTACAATGTGTTTTAGATGTCTATCAAAAGGCTAATGACATTTCTGGCATTGTTTTTGTCAGATTTCGTCAGTTTGGCACGAAAACCACATTTGATGATAATTAAGTAACAGTAACTTTTTTTCATTTTAAATCAAAGCATTGATATGGTCCTTACCTAGACTGACTCTTGCTTGAAGACATTACAGGAGAGGAGACTGGTCTTGCTGGTGAAGATGTTGTAGCTCCTAAATTAGGAGATCCAGATGCTGTCAGAGAGTGAGCTCTTCTTGACGGCACATTGTTAGATGGAGAAGCATTAATAATAATATTTTGATCTATGGAGAAAACAAGTTTGCAGCACAATTACATCTGGCCCAATAAAAATGCTTTTGTCCAAAAGACCTATGTCATAATTCATTAATGTGTAGTAAGATACTAAAGGGATTCTAGATTTGTCCTAAGACAGTCAAAAAGATACATTCTGAACAACACTTATATACCCATTTCATTTGAATGGAAAGGAAGTGCTACTGAAACTAAATGAAACAACAATCACGAACAACCTCAGAAATTAATTTAAAAGTGTATAGCATTTGCAGTTTCAACTGCAAAAGTAATTTTATATCATAAATGTATTTTTAACACCATAAAAACGTCTGTACAAAAAGACTTTGAGCAAAACCCTAAGGGACTTTTAAGTACTGAAGCTATATACCTGGTTCTTCTTGTCCGTCAATATCTTGAGGATCTGAACCGCTTCTATTACGATATTCCTTACAGCTTTTTGCCTTCCGAGTTGCCATTTCATCATCAGTGGCCTCTCCACTTTCACCCTAGAAATAGTGACCACCATAATAAAACATCCCAAAACCACTACTTTTCCCATTCTTTATCAGTGCAATCTGTAACAAAACCATGAGATAAATCAGCTATTCCTTATGAAACAGACTCCTGTAAGGTTGATACCAGTGGAAAAGAGACAACTTAAACAGGATACATGGTGAAGTGTGGGACATGAGGTGTTACCTCAGTTTGACATCACACAGAAGATGACAATGATCACGCCTCTCTAAAGCGGTGCAGCTGGTTTTACACTATTCCGCTGGTGCATAGGAGCCCTAAAGAGGATGGATGTTGTCATTTGAGGATCTCCCCTACCTGCCCACTAGAACATGTGGATAGCGTCAAGCGGCTAGTCCCTCCAGTTTCCTCTCTCCTGGCTATTGCTGAAAGTGGCTGTCCAGGAAAAGAGAGGAGACTCCCACACGAAGTCCAGTGTTCCTGTCAGCCAGGTAAGATAAAACTGCATGCYACCCTGAGGCGGAACAACTGTGGTGATGTTTTTGGGAACACGAAAACAAAAAGGAGCGAAGAAACTGACACCAGCCTCCAAACATCACTTTGCACGTTAATATTGTTATTATTACCAATATTTTACCTTTATACTGAKGTAACACCTAAAGGGCTCAACAAGATTCTGTCCCCTTCTGCTAGCCCCAGTGCCCACATGTCCCGAGAATGCTTCAAGCATGAGAAAAGAAACCCAAACTAATGGAAAACAGTAAGCCCAAAGCCTGAAACTGCAATAAACAGTTTTAAAATTATCATCTAACTTCTTTTCTCTGGTTCAGAATACACAGTAACTGTAGGAAGGAAACAAATCAGCCAGATAAGCAACAAAATACACGAATAACAAAATATTGTACCCTCATGAGTACTTTCTTCTTTTTCTTAGCTGTGCTTATTCCCAGAGTGTTGTTTCTCTGTACRCTAGGTTTCTCAGTGCTTTTGGTGAGAGTTCCCGTGCTTGTGTTTCTTGCACTCCATCGTCTGCCACCGAACAGTTCAACAGCCTGAGCCAAGGTTGGGCCTTCAAACCTTCCATCCTCCTACAAAAATTCTCAGCGTTAACAAAACAAGGAGAATAAGAACAGACACATTTTCTTAAGCAATAACATAGACATCTCTAAGGAACCAATGGAAGACAAAACATCAAGAGGAGGCAATTTTTAATTATTGCATGAATACCAAAGGGCTATTTTGTTTGCTATTTGGGGTTTTTTTTGGCCCTAACTCTCATCACTCAGTATTTCAGCACCCTTTTCAAGTACAGTCATTGCTTTTTCTTTAATAAAATACTTATTCCAAAACTCCAAACATATGAAGAGCTTCATAATGAAAAAAGATTTAACTTCAGTGTATTGAAAACATGCAAGGTTCGACAGAACATTATGTGGAGAATCAGATCTTACTGACTTAAGCTGTGTTACAAAGTTGGAGATTTGGTGCTCATCTTCAATCTTAGCTTACTTATAATAGAAACTAATTGCATTACATTAAGTTGTTGACATCTTTGAACTTTTCTTATACAAAATCACAGCATCTTTTACCTGGTAAAGGCTGACATACTGTTTCCGTAGCCACTGTAGTCTTTGATCAGGGAATCTCCTCATTTTTCTTACAGCTTTAGTCAATTCCAGCAATCCATCATATAACATTCTGGCAGTATATTTTGGAGCAACAAAGTGCAGCAACTTATTATCAGTAGTCTGAAGTCCATAAAGTAGTGTTATACCATTTTCTTCAAGGGACATATTACAAAGTTTATTTTGAACACACACAGTGTGCATATCAATGCCAGAGTGTCCCATATATACAGCCTTGGCTGAAAACAAGTCCAAAAAACCTTCCACCAGTCCAGTATTACCAAGAAACTGGTATTTACCAAGCTCAGCAGTATTACCCAGCACACTCAGTTTTGCCTTAGCATTTGCAGGGCAAACTGTTGTGGGTTTTGTCCAAGTCAAAGTACTATTGTCAGGCTGAAGTTGGAGAAAGCAACGAGCTGAGAGATGTGTCTCCTGGTCATAATGAATGACGGTTGCCCCTTGTTGCATGAACTGATGGACATCAGCCCTGATAGATAACGCGTACCAGGGAATGAGTTCTATCCCATGGCAGAAAGCCTTTTGTTGCTCTTCTGTTGAATTTGTGTCCCACTCCTTCAACTGCTCAAATATATCACTTTCAGAATCTGAAAGATCTCCAATTATAAATCTGGAAGTGAACAAAGATGAGAGACTTACATTTAGTGATACATGTGCTGATTTATGCTATGATCAATGAATATTTTTTCTGCTGCAGTTTAAATAAAAATAATACTATTGTCACTGTAGAATTTGGACTTACAGGAACATCTGTAGTTTTTACAGTATTACAATTTCTGTTATTGCAATTTTGAATTAATTGATACATGCTGCTACAATTAGTTGTAACTCCTGTAACAACAGCTATATTTTCTCAGAGCTTTCCAAACATTACATTAACAATAAAAAACTTCAGTTTGGATCTTAAAGTCAAGTGATTCTAGTTTCTAAATCCACAGCATAAGATTGCTTCAGTTGAAATATCAAGTACCATATGTGGAAACTGTTAGCAGGATCTAGTGGATTGAAGACAAGACTTCTAATCTCTGTTCTATTACTGATTTAATGTGCAGACCTTTCATGTTATATAATTCTCTGATTAATACTTGTAAAATAGTGGTTAAAATACATGCCTTCCTCATAAGAATGCAGCAAGAATTTTATCGGATACTTCCCATTAGAAAATTTAATTTTACTTAAGCAAAATATTAACATGAAACTTGTATGCAGCAACAAAAATTTTTGAAATATTTTACCATAATTAGAAACAGTAGATACAGAGCAACAATACTGAACTAATAAATGAGGTAGTTTAAATAAAATTTCTTCCCTACAGAAGATTCTAACATGTATGAATGAACAAATGTTCAATATTTTAATACTTCTTTAATGAACATAAAAAAGAGCAAACTGTTCCGTCTACAGCAGAACTAATGAAGCACATTTTCCTAAGGATATCCGGCCAATAAAAAGCAAAACATCTTCCTCTGAATATTCTTCAAGGCATCTTGTCCTAAAACCCTCAGTGCTTCCCCTTCGTATCGCCACAGCACTCTCAGCTCCTGCCCATGTCCTACCAGCTGAGCAAAAGACGATTAATGTTGTGACTTGTTCCAATTCACATACTATCTTCCTAAGCTAAACAGCACAGATAACCATTAGCTCTTCCTCAAACTCTTCTCTCCCCAGGACACTAATTAATTTGAATTTTTCCCTTATCCCATACATCAATTATAATGATTCCTTTATGAATTTATTAATTTAAATTAATAAGAGACCTCTACCTCTCCACCAAATTTAGCTAAAAGTGGCCAACAGGCTGAGGATTTATTGCTTGTGGTAAGGGGACAGACAAACAAAGGCAGAATAAATGTATCAGCCTTAATTGTAGCTCTATTTCCTTTAGAAATCTTCCTAAAAATAAAGGTCATGCATTATAACCGAGCTGGAATAAACTGTCTTTCCAGAGTCTTACCAGACCATATGTATGTTAAAATACTTACCTGTATTATACAAGATTAAGATTTTCAAATTAACCAAACAACTAAAGCAGCCCTCTCTCCCCCGTGCCCTCAAAACAATCAAATAAGTCTCTGCAAAAATGCTAGAAAATGTATTCTGAGACTCCAGCACTGCATGGCTGGAGGAGTCTAGTATAATGGAGACAGAAATGGCAGAGCTTCGTTTATGCCTTATTTCACATTTGATAACACTGGCATGCTGCAGATTAAAAAGTACAAGAAGCAGGTAAGCCAAGCACACACCCGTAATCATATACAGAAACATCACCTCTGACATGAGCTGCCAAAAGCGACACAGCTATCAATTATTGAGAACACACTTACAGAGCTCGGTTTGAATCAGAAGCTTTCTTTACATGGGCTGCACTGAGATGCAAGGAAATGAAAACAAAGGATAAAGGAAACATTAAAACAGATTGCAGTTTTAGAGGGGAAAATTGCATGGGATACAAAAAGGAAAAAACTTGAGGTTTTCCCCTATTATTTTAAAAGGTATTTACTGTAATTAGCTTAAAAGTGAAGATGAGATCAGGCTAATAAAGCGATGCATCAAAGTTTAGAGTATCTTAAATAGGTCATTTGATTAACCATTCTATAAAAACTGTATTTCGAACTTGAATTTTTTTGTCTTTTCCTTCCTACCTTTGTTTATTTGAGAACTGTAGAGACAGGCTTCTAATAAAAATTAAAGTTTGCTATTTATCTGGTATGTACAGAAATTCAGGGTGATTAAACAGGTCAGTGATTACAGAGTGATAGAGTTTATTTGCTAACACAACTGAGAAAGTAATTATACCCACTACCCACTGATTTTATTAGATGCCTTTCATTTTCTTCAAATCAAACTAACCTATCAGCTTTGGTGGGTTCATGTTCCACAACACTAACCCAAATCAGCAAAAGGCAAACTACTTTAAAATCTTCCTTGCAATTTTAAAGTAATGAGAAACATGTTATACAGTGCATTTTTCTGATTCTATGACCACAATACTACAATTATCAGGTAATACATAATTATGATATAATTTGGATTTTATAATGCTGTATGCAAATATGACTTAGGTCTCACAAGAAAGAGACCTAAGTTTCTTCCTTAGAACTCTTTAGTTGTTCATAGCATTAAAAATAAACCAAACACTGCAGCCTCCATACAACAGGGACAACAGAATATGGCCCTTCTGCCTCTGCAGCAATCTGCTGCTCTGCCTCACCCAGCTCTCTGAATGCCCAGGAAGCATATGGCACGAGAATAAGGAATTTCCAAAGTCTATGAGGTAACTCGAGCTAAATTAATACTTTCAGATTTATTTTTCTACAAGTCATTATACTGTGAAAATCAGTACTTGCTGCACCAGAACTACAGATACTAATAACTGAGTAGTTAGTAGCCTGAATCAGGAAACATAACTTTAATTACCTACCTGCTGGTTTGTTCATTTAAATTTAAATTAAACTTTCATTTCAGTGTCATATTAGCTTTTTTTTTTCCCATTAAATTCCTACTTTAATTAGGGTGGAACTTACTATGTTATTTTTAAATGTAAAGCATAAATAACTAATTTACCAAGAACTGATTTCATAAACACATAACAAAGAGAACTTCACTTTCTCCACATTGTTCTTTTATATTTACATTCTACTTTGTTCATCCAAGTAAAATGTTGATTGTGACTGAGTTGCAAGCTGATTTTAAAGCATATTAACTAATGAAAAAAATTCCTGGAAGAAAGCATTTGAACTGGTCAGTCAAGAGACAACATAAATGGACAGAGAAGTGGGACTGTCTTTCTTGGCTTAATCTACTGTTCCACTTTCCAGAAGCAACTAAAGCCAGATGTGAATAATTCTATTACAAACCATTCTTTCAGGAAATAAAGATTATTTATTTCAAATGAAATTTAGAAATGCATGTTAATGAAATAAATGCATTTAAAACAGGAAGATGGTAGTTCCTTCTCAGGCAGTGACTTATTAGATTTTATATGTAAGTAGCTAAAATATGTTGGGATACTTCTGAACATATCRATATTTCTGATACACATTATCAATAAAATACCTCAAGCAGTGCCCTAAGCATGCTCTTTTATGCAAGCCCTCGTGTAATTTTACAGCACTTCACCTCTGAACAGTACAGTTCTGTCACTTAATTTGAAGTTACTCTAACATGGTTACTTGGTTTAATGCTGTCCCACCTATGTCTATATGGGCTGCAACTTCACTGCAAAGCAACATGCTAGAAGATCAAGTGATGTCTTAAACTTTGCATTTACCATATATCTTGCTGGTGAATAGTACAGAATATACCGGCCTTCAAAGTGAAAACCTGAGACTAGTGAACACTGGGGCTTTTACATGGGGCACAATTAAGTAAACTTCTATGCAAAATAGAGGGACTACAGCAACCTGAAAATTCAAAATGTGTAATGACTTACAAATGTTTTCCGGACATAATTTAAAAGCCTCAAATGAACATGTCCTTAAAAGAAGAGGTCTTTTGAAGGATAATAAATAACCTTTATTTTGAAGGGGGCAGAACGCTGCCTGAGCGTGCAGAATATAATGTTCTGAACTCTGATAACAGATATGTCCTGGTGCTATTCCTGACACCACAGATCAAAATTGTAATCGTAACTGTGGATTTTTAAAGCTCTATGTGTAAGGCGAAAAGGATTTACCCTTATCGTGAGAGGAAGTAATTACATCATGAGGGAAAATATAACTATACAGAGAATTTCCAAGCATTTGAGTATCAGATACTTAGCATAACTCCAGGGGGGGGAAGTTCTGAATTGGAAGAGGATAAATACAAGGGAAGATGTTAAAGTTGCCCTTATTTCTAAAAGTGAGCCTTGGTAAAAGGAAATTAAAGATGAAAAACATGAAATATACAGGTGACGATAGAAGATAAAATGAGACCTACTGGTACCGGTTTTTGTCCTTCAAAGAGTTTTTTCTTGAATTGCTCCCTTCACTAAAATTATCTTCACCTTCTTCAGACTCCAAACTGCGATTGCAGCTCCGAATAGTTTGAAAAATATTGTTTGCTGTTGATTCTTTTTCTGGATTATTTAAACCATCTTGGCCTACTCGTTGCAAGAAATTATCTTGTCCACTGTAATCTGAAACAAACTAGAGATATCTAAAAGATTAGTATAGTAATAAATAGAATATTGTGTCATCTACTTCTCACTGGAGAAATTTTTACAAGAATTAAGAATATTTAGCATGTATTTCTTATTAGCTTCGAATGGTATTTTTTAACCTATTTCCAATCCTAAACAGACCAAACCACTGCATAAATCAAGTAACATAAGTTACAATAACTCCTGCAAACTACTTAAAAGCCTCAGTCTTAATCTTTTCCTGTAACAGGGGCATTTTTCTTTTAAAACCAAAATGATAAAACTCAAAGGAATTGCTTCTTTTCATAGAGGAGAAGCTTGATCCACTGAGCTTCTGAATTCCGTTTTTAAGGAACTGAAAACCTTCCAATTCCCAATGAGTTAAGTGGAAGGTCAGAGCATTTAACAGAAAATAGTTACATCTTTAAGGATTTAAGCACTTACTTTACCCAAAGTATAACCATGATCCTTTGGTATTCACTTTAATTTCTCAGTACTCCCATACTGAACTAGGTATAAACAACCAAATCTAAATTGCTACAGTAACTATGGGAATTAAATTGACGTCCATGCAACTGAACAGTCTGGTAACAGCCTGGTTTAGAAAACTTTAATTAGATGATGCCTTCCTATAAAATAATAAATAATATTAAAAAAATAATATAAAATAAAGCACTGGATGGTTATGAACATAACCTCTTAGAATATCAATCTCATTTACCTCTAATGTTTCATCCCGGGAGTTATATCGTGGACAGAGTCTGATGAGGCTTGATGCTCCATCCAAAACTTCACAAAGCTCTTTCAAAAATACACCACAGAAAGGAACGACTTTACAGCCTGGAATATTGAGTGCCCGGTTGACCACTTTCCTGTATTCAGATGATGACTCATGTTGTGCCATAGCATCTTTCAGACTTCGCATGGTTTCAATATCAGACTGGTCCATAAATTGCCACATTTTTAAAACTTTTCTTGACCTATTGCAAAAAGAGATCACAATGTTCATTAAAAAAATTAAAAACAATTTACATTCAAGTTCAACTCTCGCAGCATATGTGTAATAGAGGAAATTATCATCATTACTCAGAAATGAGTGAATGAAATCAAGGTCATTATTTTTATGAAAATTCTGGTGGACCATTTTCTCCCCTTTGAATTATTAAAGAACAAAACTAAAAAGGAGAAACAAGCAGCCTGATCTACTGGAGTAACATCGGACATTTTAATAAAAGCCCAGCTGCATAAGACATACAAGCAGGCTTTCTAACATTTTCATTGTGTCATTGCCTTAAATTTATAAGGGCCTGGGAAGAAATAAGAAAAGATTAAGGAAATGGCATAAAGATAAACCAGATGGTTTATTGAAAATTCCTTTAGTTGTATTATTAATAATCCATGAACTTAGCAAGAAGTTTTCTTAAAATTACATTTATTTAAAATAATTTACATTGATTTTTTCCCCCATTCCACTCATGGAATAAATTATTTATTTTCATGGAAATAAATAAATCAGGATCATGTTCCAGCTCTCAGGCACCAATGCAGTTCTGTAGATGAAAAGAATCTTTGATTTCAAACAGAAATAGCTCCTGATGCTCCCCGAGGACTGCGAGTACCGCTGGGAGGTCTCTCACCTTCTGAGCTGTACGTCTGTGCAATGGTATGGCCTTTCTACCCACCCCTGGCCCCAGACATACCAAAAGGTCTGCAGAAACGCTAACACTAGAACGTCCTTAACCCCACTTTCTGTCCCTGTCCCGGAAACACTGCTAATCAGCACTAGCCTTCCTCTCTTCTCTTTCCCTTCTGCTGAGCAGACGCRTTAGAGATAAAATTAAGCCCTTAATTTGCTTTGTGTTTTCCCTCATGACTTACATGGCTCGGAGACTGTGGATGCATTCTGCGAGCATTTCAAATGTGTTTTATATACCAAAAATGTAAACAAATAGCTCATTGAGAATCCTTACTAAACCACAGAGAGCGACAATACAAACACTTTAAAGCTTTGTTACACAAACACAATATACAAGGAGGGTCAGAGGTAAGAGATGGGAGATCTGATCTTAACTCTTCCCTCTTCAGTCCCATTTGCTGCCCTCTGAACTGCCTGTGCAAAGGCACCGCTTTCCTGCCCACCCCRCCCTGCGCGAGCCTGCCAAGAAACTGCCTTTAAGCCCATACTCCGTCTTTCTGCTGGAGACACTGCAGGTCTGGCTATGTAAGACCATGACAGCATGAGATCCCAACATCAGCCAGTGTAAGAAAATTAGAGGGGTTAAAAAAGAGGTTTAGCTGTTTGCTTGGTTTTGTTGGGGTTTTTTGTTGGTTTGGGTTGTTTTTTCTTTTTTTACAATTTAAGACTGACCCTTTTAGAATGTTACCATGATTATGTTTCACTTGTGTTCTGGAAACTCCAACCCCAAGTTACATTAGTTTTAGCTGATTACAGATAAACCACAACTGCTTTCCCATCTTCTTTTCACATTTTAAAAATTTCTGTTTAAAAAAGAAGTACATTTTCTAATGTAACATATTTAGCATGTACCAGGGAAACTGATGGTGTCTCCAGAGCATTTTGAAAAAAAGCGGCGTTTAGCATGCTTCATTTTTCCCAAAGGGATCACTAGAAAGTCACAGGGTGAGATGATGTGATTTAGCCACAGATTTCTGTTTAGTTCATTGTTCTCCAGAGACATCTGCTTAACAGAAGCCGGAGTGTAATCTATCACTGAAAAGCCATTTCAAAAAACAGTTGCCAGTACCTTAGTCCTGCCAGAAATTCCATTACAGCATTGTAGTTGCCCATATTCCAGCAGCATTTTGCCACATGTACTACGTATGAGAAGACTTCTCGTTTCTCCTCCATAGAACCTGCAGTCAGGATCAGCCAGGTAACCCACGAGCTCACCTTGTAAAATAAAATGGACAGTACAGTCAGCCAAAGCAACGCCACTTGGAGCATTCATGAATACTTGATGGATAATGTAGGGGTTTTTGCTTCCTTCCATCAGGAGGGTACCAATCAAAACTCTACTTATACACTCACAGTCAAATCACATACGCATTGCAATCACACCTTACACACAGACATACTCATGTTACAACAGTTAAAGCATTAAATACTCTAGAAATACTTATATTAAACAAAAAACTACCATACCGTCTTTTATAAGACACTCTGAATATGCATTCAGGCCACGGAAGAAAATGGACAGCTTAAGGCAGTGCTCATTTCTAAAGCTGCCAAAGAGAGCTGCAGTGTAAATTCTCATTAGCATAGCTTAAAGATCTCAGCCTCACACTGAATAACCCTTATTCTTACAACATGAACAGTGAAAGTTGATAAATTGAAATTTTTATTTTCGCTTAATTTCACAAAACTGGTAGTTGTATTTAATGCACAAATCTGCTAATTCCTATATGCACTGAACATTTAAAATAATTCACATGATCTATGTGCAAGGTCACAAATGAAATAAACAAAAAAACCCCCACTTTCCTAAGTGTGACCATACTACCAACTTCTGTTTGGTGATTAATTAATGCCAGAATCAGAAATTAACTTAGTACATGATTCTGTTTGTATTTAAACAAATAAAAAACAAATCTTCATTTTCTTATAACAGATTTTCTTTCCAGTTTATGTTCCCACAACATCCATAAAAAGTAGCTATATTTCACATGGAAACCTAATTTAAACCAACTGTTCATTTTTACAATATGATTCCCTGGGGGCTTGATTTTTGTCATTGTGTAAACACTTCGGAAGCAATAAACGTGATTTGTTTACTGACACTGAGTTCCATTCTTTGGTCCTGAAGGATTCAAGTGTTTACAGACAATACCAGTGTGAGAAGAGGCTTATAAAAATTAGAAAATGTTAGTTCACTCCTCAGGGAGCATAGACTTTTATTTAAAAAACCAAGCATGAGAAATAAAATGTAAATGAATTAGTACTAACAGGAAAAAAATCCACTAAAAATATATAGGGCTTCCATTTATGCAAGTCTATACAGACACAGTGTTCTGAGCCTCTCACTCCTGAGGGAGAACAGTCAATGAACATGAAAAGTCTAAGTTACTGTTTAATCTTTCTGATGCCCAAATCAATCAAAAACAACAAATCAGAAATGTGCAGATGAGAAGACAAGCCATAGCTCCAATATAAGCAATGTATATGTGTGTACAAAAAAAATCACATTTTTAAGACTGAAGAAATGAGGTTATAAAATCATTCTGTCTTTCATGCGGTGAGGACATCCACGGGAGTGCATACCACGGGGATCGGGATGCTCTAATGGGACATGAGGATCGGGGACAACAGACCCGTTAAGAAACTGTTCCACCTGCTCCAGCCCTCATCGAACAGCTTGGGTATGGAAGGCAAGAGCTGGAAGAAATCCGCTTCAAGTCTAGTGATAATCGAAAGAAAACAGCTTAACTACTGTTTCAGTAATTACTGTATGTTTTTATAGCTAACATGTAAGAACAGAAAAGAGTAGGAGCAGATAACAGGTACAGAGCTTTCAACAAAGGTAGAACCAGTACCAGAGCCCAAGGTCGTACATGTAAACACGCTCAAGAAGCTTTCCCAAACACAGCCTTAATGCACTGTCGCTGAAGAGGCCACAATACAAAAATAAATAAATAAAAACTATTCATATTGGCTGCCCTATACAAGATACATCTAATTGCTGCACCAGCTCTGAATGAGAACTTGAATTTAGCCAAAATTTTATTTGGAGAGCTCAATTGGTTATTCCTAAAATATAAAAACTGAATCAACAAAGAAGTGCATACCTGAAGAGCATGAAGGTATGGTAAAATACAAAAAAAACAGAGCACTGCATGACGCAGGGGTCAAATGAGGGCAAAACCAGAATAAAAGGTAATAAATTAAATGCATAAAAATATCAGAAATTGTGAAACAAAACAATTAAATCTGTGATTCAAGTTTGGCATAGATTTGTCTGTATATGCTGGAATAAAATTACATATTGTTTTTGGATATTATTCCCATTTTCCAGAAATGGCTCTGTTAGGGAATGCAAATGCTAAACATGCAATCTCACAAAAAAGTTAATATTTGTTTGGTATGAAATACCAAGTGTGGTAATGACAGTTTGATTAATATGTGTGTAAACATTTCAAAGAATAATATAATTTTAAACAGGTCTGTTTTAATCTAAGGTAGTAAAGATGTAATGAACAGGAGAAAACAGTATCAAAATTGATAAAGAATGTCTAAAAGGGCAATTGAATTCAGACTCCCCACTAAGAAGCAACCTTGAAACCAGGACAGTCACTTGTTGAAATTTTATGTAACAGAGAGTTTAGGATTGCTATAAACAGTTATGATGAACTCTTACAAACACTCTGTAAAAGCAAACAAAAAATGATAAAGGTCAGCATGAACAAGCCTTTGCAGCCTCGAGACAGCATATGTATATGTAAGAGCAAAATAAGGGTGCAAAAGGCAGTAGTCTCCCATGAAGTTTATGCTCACTCCTTTTGCAGGATAAGAATAGACTTACAGGAAGAGTAGAAAACATTTTAAAAGTCTTTCACTAAACAAGAAGGAAAAATAAATTGTCCAAATCTCTAAATTTTAAAACAGAATGGGCAAAGGCAGATATAATGGATTGGGCAGAATCAGGGGACAGAGCTGAGCATCTAAAGATACAACCCACTCCTGAAAAATAATGAACATGCCTGTTTTAGAAACTTCAGTATTTTCATATTTCCTGGAGATCAGTGTGACGAGCAGGCTGGGATAGTTCAGTCCAATGCAGATAATGGAAAATTTCATTCATATGGTTTTTTACGTGTTGATGAACTTAGGAATGAAACAGAATTGTTCCTCTACATATGCTACAGACTGCTTCGACTTATGATCCTTTTATGTCATATCTAGCAGTAGCCAGGAGTATAAATTGACCTTTCTGGTGGTTCTGAATAGCATCAGGTCTCCATAAAGTTTTTCTATGAATTATTCAGAGACTGTTGGTTGATTAATCTGAATGCATCATACAGCCCTCAGAAAGGGGGGTTATGAGCTTCTCAAAAAGCCTGATACCCCAAAACTGGTTTCTTGGAAGGTTTCATCAGTCTGAGACTAGAACAGGGGTGATTAAAATGCACCAGTACTGTCAGAAAGGAGGGAGCAGAGGAAAGGAGCTGGGAGCAAAGGCCGCCTCCTTTCATTCAGTGAGGTTATTTCTGAGTGCTGTTCCTAACATCCGCAAAACTTTTCTACTCCTAGCTTTTTTAATGAAGACAGCTAGAAAGGGAGGAGAATTCAGTCTGATAACAGAGCTGAGGGGGCATCTCCCTAAAACTAAATGTGGTCCTGGCGCCCAGCGAGGAAACACACAGAATTAAAAAGCAGAACTATCAGTTAACCACTTAAAATGCCATGGGGGATTTTTCTCACAGAAGTTTTGAAGGTGGGAGATCTGGTTGAATCAATAGGCTTTAAAGAAGCAGAAAATCGAAGCTGAACTGAGGTCACTTCCCAGCTCCGAACTCCCTGAAGATTTTATTCTGCCCAGGCACATTGAACTGATGGATCCAAGAATTTATCATGAAGAACAATATCCTAAAGTTCTTAAATAAATGCATACTGAAATAGCTTGGGTATGGCATTAATTTGAGATGATTATTCATAATGGCCATAGCTAAAATGAACAACGTACAAGCTACACTGAAATGCAGGTAAGTTGTAAGGACTGCAATCTTCAGGAAACACCATGTATGACAGCTTAGAGGAAACTTAGGTATATTAATTAAAACATATACTCATTAAACAATACTCAGTAAACATACTAATGAATTTTGTGATTTATTAATGAATATATGAACACTCCAGAGTACATCCTCAAAGGAATGCCTCCATAGGAATCACCGACATTCTCAAATGACTGTATAGCTGCCACTGGATCCCCAAAATACCTGATAATGCATATACTACATTTTGCTGCCTGGGATGCATAAAGCTTCCTCTGCACAGATGGTGTTCAAGAAGTAACAAACTTTTCAAAATCTTCATTCAAATTAAGGTTCAGAATTGGAATTCCTCAGATGTTGCCTGTGCACACCTGAGCCAGATGCACCTCACACAAAAGAAAAGCAGAGAACTCCATATATGTAAGTATTTCTTGGTGACTATGGAAATCACCTGGAAGTTGAGTTTTTTGCACTTTGGCAAGCAAGTAGCACAGACAGTATTCTGGAGCAGCACAGTTTCTCCGTCACTAAAACCAGGTGTGATCTCTACCTCCAGGAGGGGGTTTCTAGCAGGGTGAACAGAGCAAAGGGAGGCCCCATCCCGGCCAGTAGCAGGCACTGACTTCTGGACACTGCAGCCAGCTGGATACAGAACGGCATCTCCTCTTCCAGCAGTTCACGCCTGGATGGCTTAGCAGAGCTGCCTCCCCAGCTGCATCACACCTGAGGAGCATCTAACCCGAGGATGAAGTACCGTCAGGTAGCCAGCTGCCTAGTTACCAGGCTGCCGCTACAGCAGCGTGAGGGCTTCGCAGCCCTGGCAACGCCTGAACCAGCTCGCTCCGGGACCAGAGACAGCACACCCCAGCCAAAAGAGCGCGCAGTAGTAGCCTTGCCAAGAAGATCAAAATACATTGCGAGTATTCCTCAGAATGAGCAGTAACACTTTTTGGACTAAATTTTTGTGTTAGATATCACTTTAACATCTGATCACAATCTACATATCGACATATTAATCATTATTTCCTTAGTTTACTTTTTTTCACACTCGACTTACATACTTCTGTTTACGTAACTCATTTTAAACTCCCTTGAGAACAGAAATCACCACAGCAAACCTATAATTAGATTTCCGCTGCACTGCTGCTGAGTCTGAAAAGTATGAGAAAATGTATCCTGGCCTCATTACTACAATCCACATTATTGCAAGATGCAAGAAAAGTCATAAATTGAAGCACGATCCACTCAAACAAGTTGATAATAACATCCGTCTTTTCATTCAGATGGATAAAAATGAGTGTGCTTCAGGATTACTGCATTCTAATATTAAGTAGTAAACAAACAAAATCAAATCAAATAGATACTTAGTTAAGATTTAAATATTTTCTGGTGACCTAATACAGAGAAGCACTGACAACATTGTACCAAATTAATTTCAGATATATTGTAAAGTAGCCTCATTTGGAAATTTTCAGAGGTACAGGAGCATCCTTCAAATCTGAGTCTGAGCGCACAGGATCTGCATCAGATGTCCAGGCAATGCAAATTGTAGCTGAGCAATGATCTCAAGCACAGTAGTACATAAAAATTGGTATAGTTTTTGGTTTTTTCAAATGATCCTTTTATATCACCTCTTACTATTTTAACTGCACTAAAATCTGTTCAATAAACTTTTTTTTAAAGGTTTTTAGGCTTATCTTACTTTGATCAAAGTTTTCAAATAAATTCAAGTTAGATATTGCTAACGCATTTGGGAAAGGCRTATTTTAACTCAGTGTTAATCTTCAAACATACTGTGACTATTTTTAAGTCAGTGACTGAATCTCATTCAATGTTTCAACTTACTTAACTTGGAATTTGTCACAACTGTAGCAATAACAGACCTTTATTTAGGATAGACAAACCTTCCTTTTTCAGGACATCACATTCCCAGAAGGCTCCAGAGATTTCCGTTCTGATTTTCAGAATTCCCTTTTCATTTGTATTTTTTTAAAAAGGCAATTAAATAGACAGAAACTCAACTGACAGAATTAAGAGTAGGAATATATATTTTTTTAACCTTTAAACTTTATTAACAAAAAATAAATAAACCCACCCTAAACTTTTAAACATGGGAAATCTACATCAATCATTCAAAAAATACATGAGCGTATGTTTTCGATTACCTAATCACTGAACTACCACTGATTTAAAGTCATGTCTACATGGCAGCAAAAATCTCCCAGATTGTCAGGGGCAGGATATAGCTTATTACTGATGTTCAGCTGCTTTTACTAATATCATATGAAGGACGTAAAAGAGACACCCAYGATGGAACTTGATCCTCAAGGTATGGCACATGACCTTAAAGTCCTTACAAGGGTAAACTACAGGACTGTTTACCATTTACTCAATGGGAATCCTGCTCCATGAAGTACACAGGAAGGAACAGTGCCTAATGCGTGTTGAATTATTAACTGTGTCCCTAAATTTGCCATAGATTTACTATACTACTTTTCTTCTTTTAGTCTTCTAATACTCACAATTATAATAATTCATATATATATGTAATTATATATATAAATATATATATAATTATTTACTATCCTTTATATAGCTGCTGAAGAATGTATTCTGTGATTTCTTTTTTTTAATGGGAATTAATTTATTGTTTATCTTTTATCAGAATGTAAATGCAGGAGTGGTATTGAGGGAGGAAACTATTAAGATTCTCCACCTGCAGAGCCCAGTGTTTTGTCATTTGTACTGCTTTACACTAATTTCCCCAGCTCTTAAGTCTATAAGGCTTTTATGGCAATTCCCAGGCTACATACTTCAGTGGGTGATGCTATATGGAAGAAATGATGTCTTCTATTTTTATATTACATTTTTTAGGAACTTCATAATACTTGAGAGATGCAGCTTTCGGAGGTGAAATTAGCAAAGGCAGCTGTCTACCTGAAGTTTAACACTTACCATTGTTAGCAAGTAAAATAAAATCTTTTGGCTTACCACAAAGTAAGACTACAGTACGTACCTTCTCTAACACCCAACATATAAAAATTAGCCGTGGAAATCTTTCTATAATAGATTTAACTACTGCCTACACTGGAGCTAAGAAGCAAGCAATTTTAATACTGATGAAATAAAGTATGTGTATGAGAAGTCTCTGAATACAAAACAAGAAGTTGATTTTTCAGGTATCCAAAGGATAAGCATGACAATCTGTAACCCACTTAACCAAGCCATTCTGGTTTTCATAATTTTGTTTGATAAAATCAAGAAATTTAAGTAAAATCTGAAGAACACGAAAAATCCATGTAAAACAATAACTCCCATCAGATATCATGCAGTATTTATGGCAAGAGGGAAAAACATACATTACCTTGTTTAAAAGCAGAATTCTTAGTATGTCAGTGCACTCTGATTTCTTCCTCTTTAAAAAAAAAAATTAAATCTACCTTCCACAACATTACAAAGTCTTTCCACAAAGTAAAAGTCTTGTTGAGGGATATTATTCTTATAAAACTATAAGGAGCAGATTCGTATTTATGAGGCTTTTTAAAACACTAGCAGTATGCAGCATTAGCACTAATAGCTGGCTACCACGAGTTCCTTTGCATTGCTAACCGTGCACAAACCCATCTGTGCATACTGATGAACATAAGGATCACAGTATATAACAGAGAATTGGTTTATTTTACATGAGTTTCACTAAAGTTTCATTATTAAAATTTTTGGGCTTTTGGTATAATATGCAACATGAATTTTTAAATCGGAGTTTTTAAATTGCATATCTTATGAACAGATGGTTCACTTTACATGCTTGAGTGAAATTATATAACCTTACAAAGAACATTTACCATTTTGAATCTGATTAAACACTATTCCAAACAAGGACTGGAAACAGTTTGATATTTGTACAAACACAATCTTTTTAAAAGTATTATGCAAACGCATTTAGGCATTGCAAAAAAATGCTGAACTAAGAGACAGAGCGCAGTATTTATTTACATTCCATTATTTCAGTAAAATGATATGTCTCTGTTTTGCTAGTGAGGGTTTAAATTTCTGTTTTGAATGAACAATGAAGAAAACTTACAAACTTACATCATTAAAAATAAAACTATCATTACCAATTAGTGTTCTAAATAGCCGTATTTTTAATTAACTTTACTGACTATAAGAATGACTTAGCGAATGATGAAACCACCCCAGTAGCAGTGCTATACTGGAGCAGTTCAAATATTTTTACATTCTTAGCTTATTTTTTGGCAATTCAATCTTTCAAAAAAATCACCTTATGTATTGGACTTCTTATTTTGCATTTTCAGCTCCATAGTGGGACTACTTTTAGACAGCTGTTTGAATGATCTTTCAGTTTGGTGCAACTTTCAATCTAAGACATCACAATTGCTTTGTACGCATATCTCAGCGTAGAAAATTAAATGCTTCATTTTGTTTTAAGCTTTTATTGCTTTTCTCTTACTTGAAGCTGTGGCCAGAAAGATCAAGTTACAAGAGATTCTTTTCATGTTTATATAAAGCAATGCTTGAAATTATTTAAAATGTTGACATAAACATAAATGTTTACAACATGTACATTGAACTTATGTTTCTGTGGTTGCTTTGCTGGCAAGAGGCAGAAGGGTGGCTGGGAGTAAAAACCATAAACGTGCAAGATTCTGGGAGGGTAAAGATACAGAAAAAGAAACAGGTTCCCCCAGGAAGACTGTGGCATACTGTAAAGGTATGACACCGAGTAAGGACCACATGGCACTCGAGGTAAAGCAGCAGGGCAAACTCATAATAGCATACAGGAATCAGAGAAAAGAACTAAAGGAAGAAGAAAAAGGCACAGCAGGCAACAAGGAGATATGGAAAAAAGGATTTTGTTACAGTTCTCAGGGTCCTAAAACACACTTAGGTACCATTTTCCTACTCTCTTCCCAGCTAGCAGGGTCTGCTAACTCTGCAGAATCTCCTTAATAGTTTCCTCCCACAGTTTTTATACATCCATGAAAACTAAACTTCTAGTACTCAGTGCTCTATCAGAGCAGAAAAATATATTACTACTATTATGTGCACAGTCTTAGAGAATCCAAAAGCCAATAGTTTTGCAAAGCTAGATGTTACTATATTTCACTCTCCTCCTCCCACGCTAGCCACTAATTCAGAATCGGCTTTTAATTACATTTAGTAACAGGAAAGACTATCTGATCCACTGCCTTGCTTTTACAAGACTCTATCATCAATCTGATATTATTAGAAGCAAATGAAATATCAGCTGTGTCTCACTGATGAGTACATGTTGTGCCCGTCTCCACTATCATATAACTACAGTTTTAATAAAACTTTTAAAGACTATGGACTTTATTTATAGTTGGTGATACTGAATGCATGTAGCCCAAAATCTTCATGATAAATAAAAACCGAATAGCAAAATACCTTCTAATGATCTGAGTACATGTGTCACAGGCTACATTATAGCTTTAAATTCCTCTAGCAGAGTAAAAAAAAAAAAAAAAAGCTAAAAAGCTAAAACATTTAAGAATATTTGTAATATCTACAGATGGATTTGCTTCTTCCAATCCTGTAAATCTGAATTAATTACTAAATCAAAGTTACATGCTAGAAACTGGCACATGTAACAGACTCACAGTTTTTTCTCAGATACATCTGGCTTAACAATATATTTATCCTTATTTATATAAGGATACTTAAAATATACAGAAAAGTTCTTCTCTACCTGAAAAAGATTTAAAGAGATATTAATTCCCATATTGCAACACTTCCAAGTTTAGATCTATACGCTTTCTAAAAGTACAGAAAAAGTCCATCGTCTTAAAGAAGGCTTCCCTTACTGTCTTCTAGCAATAAAACCAGAATTGGAACAGACAGGATATTCTACCCAACTAATTTCATAAAAATCTTATTTAGTCACCTGATGTTGAAAATTTGAACCAAATGTATTCAGAGTATCTGAAACAATGTTTTCTTCAAAACATTTATAAGGAAGTGACAGAACTACTGATACTAACAGGTGAGGAAACAGACAACCCATAGGAACAAGCTGCATAACACAAACAGAATTTCAGGTCAAATAGGTTAAGGGACACCCCCTTTCTCTGAGACCATTTGAAACCTCAGGCTGTTGCAAGAAGAAAGTGAGTGAAAAAACAACAGGATCCATTCATTCTAGTGCCCAATTTTCCTATGATACATTAAGTAAAAAACAAAATTACTTTCCACGTTTTCAGTTTCTCCTTTAAATGTCTTCTGAAATATTACAAAGAATTTTTGTTAAGTTTTCTATACAATACAGAGACAAGAGGTCAAAACGTAGAAACTTCATGACAGAAAATTAGGATGACCACTGGATCAATGAAAGTTTAGGAACTTACCTGGTGTCTAAAAGCATAGCAGTTAAACTTTTTCCTTTTAGTAATTTAACTTCTCACTAGACTTTGTATATTTGTTAAAACTGATCTAAACTTCAGGATTAAGGAAAAACTGAAAAAAGCTGCATTTTAATCATAGTATTATAAAAGAACATTTCCAATAAAGTTTCAATTTCAGCCACATTTAGATGTCTAAGATAGTGCCTGCACTGCCTAGAAGAGCTGTAGGATGCAGGTGAACACAACATAATTTTTTTTCTCTTTTTTTCTAAATCCAACAAAATTCCTTGTTTGATTTTCAATGTTTGATGCCACACTATTATATTACTCCACCAAAGTGATTGATTGGATTCTGTTCTTTACATGGGAATTAGCACCTTGCTAATTGCAGAACACCAGGATGCATTTCTTCTTAAGCAGACAAACCTATTTATTTATTTTCATTAATTCTGAAATATGTGTATTCCAAATCCATTAGGAGCGTCTACTCCACATGTTGAAAAGTCCTCTAATTATTTGATTATTTTTTAATTTAACTTTAGTTTTATGAACCATTTCTTAAGCAGTAGTGACCAAGGTTTCTATAGCAGCATTATAGAAGGTATTTAAACTTCAGTGGCAATATCCACCATGACTATCATCTTTCTATAGTACCTCTAGGGAAGCAAAGCCTGAAAAAACATGTCTGTATATGTAAATATTACAAATCCTGAGTGACTGGGCTATATGTCATATGAATTTCTATCTGCCTGAAAACTCCATCAGAGACAGTAAATTCTGCAGACAAACTGCAACATTAGCAGTTTATGAGATTCTTATTTTCATGTGAATATTCTACTTCCCTGTGAATTTCTGTACAGACTTGAGAGCTGCATTAACCCAAAACTTTTAAAATACAAATGAAATACAATCTGAGAATGTATTCCATCCCATTCTGTGGGATTCAAGCAGACCATTCATGACTGACCATTCTCACAACGTATTTTTGAAACAAGTCATTGGACGTTCAAGCTCCTTGTCATGGCAGACACCTTGATTAACACAGTAGGGAATAAACTGATACTTGGAAACCCACGACAAGAAAAGACACAGGGAAATACACAATGCCTGAGTCCCCTCTAGTAACGGTATGTCAGGTCTAAGCCATAACCACGCTCTCTTAAACAAAGGCAGTTTCTGTTTCCCAGCCTCAGCAGCACAGGATTTGCCAGTTGCATGTTTGTGCTACTATTTGTGGCGTGCTTGACAGTAGCTTTAATCCGTGCTATCCATCTTTCATGTCTCTACGCTACTTACACTACTACAATTTTTTTCCCCTATCATTCTTGACAGTGAAAAAAAAAATATATACATGAAGCGGATCTAGAGTGCTATAATTTCCATATTTTGTGAATATTAATAAAGGTAATATATTTCGCCAAACTTCACTGTGTATTTTTTGAAGATCTTCATCTATCAGAAACAAAAGCCACTCAGTTATTCGTTTCATCCAGTATCTGTGACAAATAAAGGTACCTCCAGCTGCAGTAGAGTTCCTTGCTGTACCCCTGAATTTAAGGTCAAAGCACTCACTAAAACCACGCAAAAGAGGGCAAGGTGAGCGGTTACCACAGCTCCCAGAGCTAAACGAATTGTGCCCCTTCCATAATATAGAGGGCTCAGTCCACTGACACCCCCAGCAGACACTGACATTATGACAACTATGTTTAGATTGTTGCAGGTTAAAAACAAACGGTGTGGCTCTTCAGGCAAGGTGTAAGCAGGCCGTGGAAACCTTGCCACAAAGACAGTAACAACGGAGCTTTCCTAAACATTTAAGTTGGGTACCTTGCCTTTAAAGCAGGAATAGAGCTCCTATTTTAAAAAAAAAAAAAAAATCAGGCAAGGCCCACAAATTAAATTTACACCACCTATCACTACTTTTTTTTTGCATTGTCACTCGGTAACACTAAGATACTGGTTAATGTCTGGCTGGCCAAAAACCTATTCAACCTTCGTCAAGGAACGGGCTCACACATCCCACTTCAACGCAAAGTCCTTCTGTCCTGAGGCACAACCACAACTTTTCCCCTTGCGTGTTAAGTTACTTGTGATGCAGATTTCTCACTACATGCTTCTTAACTTCGTTTCTGAATTTTTTTTAATCCTTTTTACACTTTTCAGCTCCTCTCATCAGGCTCACAATGCTGTGATCTCAGAACAAGAGTATCTGACAAAAATGTATTTCCATTGTCATACTAAGAGATCCAATAATTTTCAGAAATCTTGCAAGACTCTCAAGATGTTAAAACAAGCTATAGATATAATGAAACACTGAAGTTGGCAAAAGCTCCAGCTACTGTCATCCTGCCTTTCTACAGGAAAAAAAAAATTTAGGAAGTGTTCTGATGGATCATTGGCATTAATGAGATCACTGAATCACTTCCAGTACTTTAGGTCAAAACACTTTACCCAAGTAATACAGCAAAAGAAAATGCACATTACAGGCTTCATCCCGTGTTAGACAGTATGCCCACTATTACATTTTTCCACAAATGAGAACTGAGTAGGAAAAATAACAGCAGATATTTATTGCACATTCAGCCATGTTAATTGTCTTCAAGTACCAATTTTACTTACTGCAGAGGGCAACTGATTTCTGATTCAGTTCTGCAATTCCTCATAAACCATTTCCATGCCAAACGCTTAAGGCTGACCACTCACCATAAGTGCTTTCTCCTGTGTTAGTCTTTCCTATACCTTTTAGACCCCATTGGGGTCTAAATACTGTAATTCGTATTAAGCAACACTAACCAATACTATATATAAAAAGGTTTAAACAAATTATTAGAAGATATTCATACTCTATGTATCTTGCCAGTAACAATATTTAAATCATTCACACCTAGAAAACAACAGTTTTGTAACAGTAAACATATTTAATGTATAAGGGAACCATGTGATGTTTCCCAATATCTAGCGCTTGATCTTGCACTCTGCAGTCAATGGGAGTTCGCAACTTCAGTCATGAACGGGGGTTTCTGGGAGTTACTGAAATTCAAACAGTAAATAATACTAGTAAAATTTACCTCAATAAGACTAATTTTTTCCCTGCTTTTCACTTAAACTCACTTTTTAAAAGATATTTTAATAATTTGAAAATATTTTAATCTTCATTATTTTTAATTATTAATTTATTTTATAATACTCCTGCAGCCTTCATTCAATTTAAGTTTCCATGAAAATGTCGATATTTTTTCTACTAAATAAAGAAATTCCTTTGTGTAACAAAACAGCAATTATTGACTGTTATTTTAAACAAGTGTTATAAAGTGTTCCTCATTAATATGCAGTGTCAGAGAAATTACTAAAAAGCATATTGCTTTATGAAAAATCCTCTACATACTATAATTGCTCATTTAACAGAATGATGGCATGAAATGATTTTTTTCCCATTATGTATCAGAAGTCTGTCATCCTGAAAGTCATTCTGGCTCCCACATTATAAATACACTTCAGTATTTCTATAGGCAATGCCAAAAAAAATCAGCAAGTGCGCACTGACTTTTGCCAACAAAAGCATGACTCTCTGCACAAGAATTTTCTTGCCATTTATAAACAAAGACATTTTGAAAGTTCATGCTTGTGATTGGCTATGGCAACTGATATACTTCACCATAAGATAAAGCAGACAGCAAAACAGTGACTTATTACAAGCAGTAAATATTGGACATTAACTCCATTTAAACATATAACATTTATGTTTAAAAAAAGTTATTCCAGATTATACTTAAAATAATCCATTGCACTAAACATTATATAATCTCTATACCAGATATTCAGGAATTAATTCAAATTATATGAAAAATTATCCTGTAGCATTACCAAACAAGTAATGCTAGACTACAAAGATTGCAAAGTCACAAACCTCTAACACTGAAAGATAACATTGACTATTTTACCAAAAGGCAACTTTAATATTAAAATGTTCATTGACATGGAATAGTCTCAGTCATTTCTGACAAGCCTTCTTCACCACCTACTTGCTCTTAAATCCTGTCACTGTTCAGTGTCAGAACACATGACGGTCAGTCTAATTTGTACAGCTAACTGCAAAATGTCCTAACAACCTGCTCTGGCATTGTGCCTCACCAGGTCATACTAGAGCTTGACCCCTTCACCTTTTTCCCCACTGCCCTCCCTACGGTGATGGCCGTAAGAGAACCACCACAGGAAGGAGGACCCTGGCTGGGTCAGGAGCTAGACTCCTGTCCAGCTATGCACCAGCCACAGTATTTTCCTAAATACAGTAACTAGAGCTAATTTAAACAACTTTGAGGCTCTGTCTAAAGACTGAATATTGTAGTTACAACTTTTATTTATGTTCCCATAATAGAATTAGGGGAGAGAAGCCAACATATTTACACTACTTTAGTTCCTAAATCTCAATAACATGCAAGAAACAGTAACACTTCCAAACATGCTAAATACTCAGCCACTGATTCTTATTTGCCCGGGAAGCAGGAAGTTCACTGGCGGTTAATACATATTCTGCTGTATCTACTTAATTTTGTGCTGTCTTTTTGATATCGACACAATTTTCATCTCTTATTAAAGCATAAGAATGCAGTGGATAACAAACTAAAAGAGCATAGGTCAAGACTATCTTCATCTTATTCCACTTCTATGAATCTAGAAACTGCTAACATTGCATATGGTTCACACAAAAGAAAGGAAGAAAGAAATTGTTCCATTTTTCTGCAGCTAAAACCTGATGTTTTATTTAGGGGGTTTTTTTGTTTGTTTTGTTTTAGCTTGGGGTTTTGGGGTGGATTTTTTTCTACAGTGTTCTCAATCCTTGATCAATTTTCTATTAAACTCACCAGAAGATCACCTTGCTAAAAATAAAGTAAAATCTTAGTAAAGAACTCACAATTTGGCTTATGGAAATGTGTCATGCCAAATGACATTTCTTTGTATAACAACATTCAAGACACACACAGTGATTAAATAAATAAATAAATAGTGCAGATCAGTGTCGTTATATTATACAGAATACAGAAACTTCTAGTTTATAATACTTCTGTGCTGACTCCCAAGATCATGCTTGGTCTACAAAAATCCAGAACAAATAAATAAAACTCCAGCTCCTGAACAAAATAATAAACTGACTGAAAGTATACCCCATACTGTCATTATAAATACAAAAAAATACAAGTCTGTAATTTTTTTCTTCCTGTTTACTTTACAACGTGCAAGAAAATCTTAGGTTGCAGTTTTCCAAACTCACTGAGCAAATCGGTCACATAACTCCCATTAAATTCAGTGGAAGTTATTTAGCTAAATCCCCTGGTCATTTTAACTTCTGTTTTAAAAATTTGTCATTACAGCTAAATTCAGCTCTGAGAGATAAAAGAAATAACTAACGCACAAATAAGGTAATAACCCTTATGAAAAGTAATTTAAAAGTTTTGTCTTACCTCATTAAACCTTGTCACAAGATCTTCTACAGCATTATGTTCACCTTCATTTGGGGAAGAAAGAATAGTAGCAGATATGGAAGCTTTAATAGACGGCAGCTTGCTTTGACATTCGGCATTACCCAAATCCCTGGTTAAAAAGCAGAGGTAGTCAATGGGTAAGACTTTCCGGTAGAGCTCCTGCTCCTGCTCGGTCAGAATGCTGGCAACCTCCTCCGGGAACTGGATGAGGTGCTGCAGTTCGATCAGCTCTTTGCTGATACCAGCCACGTTGGAGGGAAGGACGCTGGAGCCAGCCATAGATGTACACGCTTGACGTTCTAAACAAAACAAATAAAAAAATTATTAGGTTTTGCCTTTAACTCTTGGACTGGGCTGTGCAAAGGCAAGACAACTTGTTCTTTTTGTTCTGTTAAAGTGTTCATTCATTTATTCACCAGTACACTATATCCTAACTACTTCGTATTTAAACAACCCAATACTTTCTTTTAGTTGTGGTCTTTCTGCATATCTCTATATCTGGTATTAGCTAGATAGCTGGTAACTGGGGCTTCTGAGATCGTCAAGCCACCTGCCAAAACGTGCTTGCTTCCTGACTTCTCCAGACACCTGCTTCAGTCACCTGCAGTCCTGTCAAAACGTCAAATAAAAGGATGGTCTGGGCAGGGTGTGGCTCTGTTTTGCCCCCCTATTAGAGGCTGCAGTGCAAAGGGGTTTGAGGCCTCGACTGGGGCATCGGGACTCTACTGCCACAAGAAATAATGTATAATGATCACATAAAACCCATACGGATCAGCATTTTTCTTCATAGTCCTCTCGCTATACGATACAATTTATCTGAGCTCACTGCATTGTGAAACTAACTGTCTGAAGTTACAAAACATTTTTCAGTCCTCTGGAAAAATGCATCTATTTGGGAGTATGCATGTTCTATCCGTTATTACAAAGCATTCATGTAGTTTTATAATATTGTAGCAGTGATGTCTCTTGAAAAATAAAATTTTTCCTAAGAAGGAAGAAGCCAAGCTTTGAAAGACTGTGTGGGAAGCCTGAAACATCAACACAATGATTCCAAAACAGTGAGTATGAGTCTTTTGTCTAGATAAATTTAGAAGGGGTTCTCTGAACAATAATTTTTCAAGAATTAGTTAAATTTATAAACAGTCATAGTAATATATTCTGTACTCTTCTTCCTTCGCAGGAAAAGAAGTTTATTTTTTTTGCATTGTTTCACAAAATATCTTTAGAGATTTTCTGCATACATAATGGAGGTACACTCCAGACCTATCTTTTACTTCAATTTTTTTTATATCAATAAACTCTCATCTCATAGAGGGAGCAAATATTCTTTCTGTTCTCTAAAAAAACCCCAAGTTCATAATGACTGATTAAATTAATTCTCTTATAATAAACATAAAATATGAGGTTTCCCCTGTTACATTCATTTTATGCAAACTCTATTATCAATCAGTGGGAAGTTAAAAAGACAGAAAATGGACTTTTCTTAATATATTCTACTAAAAGTCACAAGATAAATTATAGCAACCTTAAATAAAGCCTTTGGGCTAACAGAACCTGTTGAGAAATTTTCAAATACATAAAAGGCTTCTGAAAGAGCCAAAGAGTAATTGTTTCTGTATTTAGACTGGTGAGGAAAAAAGCAATGGACTTAATTTGCAACAAGCAATATCCTGGTTACGTAGTGGGGAAGAGGTATAACTTCAAGGATAGTGAAGTAGTGCTGTACAATATCTGCAGATATCAAGAAATCTCTGTCACTGAAACTCCTGCAAGAAAGATTGGGGGAAAAAAAGACAGTTAAGAACACCGTGTTGACATGTTGATCCTGTTTTGGGCAGCACGTGTAAGCGCAGTGAGCTTCTGGGCTTCCTTTCAACCTTGTTTGCTTTGATTCTACATGAGACTCCAATTCTGTTTTCTACTTCAATCTGTGCAGAACAATTCTGAAAGGTTTCATAAGAAAAAGCTCTTAAAGCTCATTTGCACTGTGCTTGACTTTGCAACAGAGCATAAGCTTATGCCAAAATAAAAACAATGCAAAATATAATGTTCATTTTATATTACAGGGATTGAATATTTGCATATACGGACCGAACTGTCGTACCAGCATCATCTCAGAAAGAGGAGGATATGGACGCAAACATCCGCTACCACCCATTTGCTCCCTAGAAGTCACAGTGCCTCACTAACCCCCCACACATGACAGCTCTTCTCACTCAAGGACCCCCCCGGGAAATACGAGGCGCCCTGCCAGCCAGGAGAAGGCAGAGAAAGCACAGCCTGTACCAGCCGCTCCTGTGCCTCACTGCTGAAACTGAGGGTGTACAGCTTGTGTCTACGTTGTCAATTTATTTTAGATCACAAATGCACTTTTGAAGCAAATCTCCCAAATGTCCTCACTTACTGTGCTTTAGTTTACAGTCTTGGAGCACACAAAGTGGATCCTTTTCAGATGAAAGTGCACCAGAAGATTCGCTCCCAGAAGCCAGCTAACACGTCCCAGTTGCTAACAAGCTGTAGCTGTCAGCAGCACCTGAGCTCTGGAGAGGACACTGAGGTCAGGAAAGGACAGTTGGACCAGACAGCTCAGATGATGGCTCGGCTGCAGGTGATGACACAACGCAGGAGACAAGACAGCAGGTAGCATGGACAGTGCAATGCCACAGAAATACTGGTGCTTTGCAAATTCAACATTATTTGGTAACTACAGTTATATACACCTCGTATCTATCAATATAGTAGGAAAGGAAGGCGTAACTCTGTAAGGAGTGCCCAGTCAAGTAGTGACTGATGGAAGAGAGAGAACACGCGAATGAAGATGATCCCCGATGCACTTCTTGCTGATGAGATTTAGGGGTGCATTCTCAATAATTCACCTTCTCCATTACAATATTAACTACAAAACCCGCCCACATTCACACTTTCAACAGTTCTACATTCCACATTGTCTCAGAACTTCAGCTTTGCTCAAAGACCTCAAAAACTGGCAAAGGATGACACTGAATTTACAACAAGCTAGAGCACTGTTCATCATCCTGTCGCACACTGCCTTGCCTAAGTATAATCACCCTTCAGGCTCCACTCACTACAACCTCTCACATCTAAGAACAAGGCTCAACACACTGAAGTGACCAGAGGTAAGAAGGTGGCTCCACAGTGTATCTCCGGACTGCCAGAAACTACTAGGAATATTTCATTTAAATTTTATTTCACTAGACTGGCTGCCCATTGATGAAGTCCAGCAGAAAGCTAATGCAGGGATTTTGAAAGCCTTTAATGAAACTACCTTTAATGAAACCATCAGCTTCTGTAACAAAGGCTTCACAAGCCAGCTTCATTCTAACAGAAAAATGAAGCTGTGGAAAAATAAAATCTTTTCATGGAAGCTAAGCCAAGATGATTCAAGCCACAGGCTAAACAAGATCAGCCACTGGTATTGCTGGATTTGGAAGAAGATAGAAAATAAATAAAACTCTTCCTGATTCAAAAAACTGAATTTCAAACTAGCATTTCTCAGTTCTCCATTAAGCTGGAAGAACTAAACAAGTGCTGCGTCTTTAATGTCCACGGAACAAGCTGCTGCAGCCAGAGCGCAGCTGATATCCAAGGAGAGGCACACAGGCAAACAGAATTACAAAGGCTCACAGCTCATGGCTAAAGTATGGATATAAATATTGAAGAAGTGGAAATATAACTTATTTCTGTTGACTATTTCTACACTTATAAATATTTCTTTCATCCGTAATTCATATCTTAGCAAGTCTTGGTTGTTGACATATTTCACCTCTCCAGATTCTGATATTTTRTCTTTCCTCATTCCAGTCTTCTGTGTTTTATCACAGAAAATCCAGGATCCTCATTCTCAGCTTCACTACCCTCAATGATTTACACTCTGCACAAAAGTCTACTCCTTTTTCTTTCTCTCTTTTTATTTGCCTGTACTAAACTAGTCTTTTTTCTGGACTATTTTTTTGTCTCTTTTTCGTGTCTAAGACTTTTATCATTTTTCACACAGGAACTGATCTGCACTTCTCTGTTTCTGCTATAAAACTCCTTAACCAGCCTCATCCACAAGTCCTCTAGCTTTGTGTTGTCAGTTTATGTTCTTCAGGAAATAGATCATATTTTTCTGTGCTTCAGAGAAAGACCAGGTCCTTAGATTAACTTGCAGAATGGAACTGCTTTCAGGCCAAAATCACAGTAGATTTTGTTAGAGTTAAGGCAGGATACAATCCTCACTAAAATTAGCTGCTGCTGCAGTAAATGGTATTATTCTTTGTGCTCTACCACATCAAGTTAATGCTAAAACTAGTAGAAGAAAATGAGGACCCTGACTATTCATTTGCAAGTTGTCTAAAGCTGGAATTGATAGCTTTGCTTATCCTTCTGATAAACAGCTGAAGCAGATAATCTTTTAAATAGCGAGCACTGCTTTTATTACTCAAAACAAGATAACCTCTGCCTAGCTTCAAAAAAAGGACTCATGGGTTGACTTAATCATTGCCGGTACACATGGGAACAAAAAGGTCTTGTCTTCTCTAACAAAAGAATAATCTATTTAAGAATAGGAGGAAAATATAGAACGCCTGCTTCAGGATATTACTAAGCCTAGGCTCAACATAAACTCTAAAAAACAGTCTCAAGAATTACTAATTTTTATTTTTTTAAAAACTTTCTACAAGGTTTGGTAAGGAGCTCTTCTATCAACAGATTAACTTAAAATTAACTCAGCCTTCATTACCGTAAAACTTAGAATTGCCATACATCTTGTATATGTATAGGCTCTATAAAAGCTATACTGAAAAAATAAATTTCATGTATGTAAAAACTGTGCGCACTTTTGTGTGTGTACACAAAAAAGTTTCAAGACAGTCTTGAAACACTGTTTTTTTCTGGCGTTTTTCTCTATTGAACCATTTTATGTTTGTGTTTGCTATATTAGCAAGAGGTTCATTCAGTATTTTTTTAACATGAAAAACAGGGAGTTCACTTTAATGAAAAATGCAAAGAAACTTTTATAATTAAAAACATGAAAAATACTGCTAGAAGGCTAGTGTTAATTATCTGTAATCTTTCATAGAATTTTTCCACATTTGTATGTTCCACTAAACACAGTACTTATGTGACATGTGATACATCCTAACAATAAGAGCAAAATTATCTGTACATTTACCATATTTCTTGTAAAGCTAAAATTAAAAGGTGCTTATTTATTAAATTTTATTTCATCATGCACACAGATAACTTATTAATACACAATATGATATAAACATTGGGCTGCTGCCATCAATTTTCTCTAAGCAGAACTTCAGGATTGGGTTTGGGCAAAGTAAGTGGAATTCATACAAAGACAGAAAGAAAATAAATACAGCCCCGACTGTAATCACACCGGTGTCAAAAGTGCTAATCCTGCATAAAATTATAGTTGCCAACCATGCAATTTTTACTTTGATAAAATCACATCGCTTTCCATGTGAATTGTGACCAAGTAAGGACAGTAGTACAGAATTACTTTCATCCCAACTCAAACACAACAACTCTTACTTGGAGGAATGTGCTATGCATATGAGAGTACACCCAGGGAAAAGCCACCGAATTTTTCAAATGAGCACCATCTCAAATGAGCAAACCTGCCAAAAAGATGAAAATTGACTTTCAACGAAGTTTGATGGATTGTCAAATGAGATAACCAGATTTGTACCTTAGTTTTGTTTCTAGGTTGCTCTTCTTTCTACACTTACATTGAGGGGAAAAAAGTATTCTCCCTATACATTCAAAAAACAGCAGTTTGAAAGCAGTAAAGTGAAAATTACAATCACTAAAAAAGTGCTCACTCTCTAGAAGGCTACTGGAGGAAAATCCTGTGATTATGACAAACTGTGTTCTAAAACAGAAAACAGATTTTAATAGCTGTAAGAATAAAAGTAATTATTCAACCTATTATAACGTCTTATAACTCAGTTGCTTTTTTGATAACAGACTCTGCTTCCATGAAATTATAGTACTGTGATTGAAATTACACAAAAATCTTAGGGGATTATTTTCCTCAGCTGGTATTAAAAGGTAATGCAGTAAATGGATTATAATAGAAGCCTTTTTAACAAGCCATGCTACAGACATCATCCAACTGTTCATATGCTTTAAGAGAACATATGGATTATGTTTACAGTGAGAAAATAAAAGCAGACTGTGGAAAAAAATCGAAAAAGAGCCACAAGTGAACAACTGTCAATATATATATAATACAGAAGTGTTCTGTTCAAAAAAAGAGGAAAAATACAATAATAAACTCCCCCAAGCAGAAGACACTTACGTATGTAATATATGACAGTTTAATTGAACACCAGCTTCAGATACAGATCAGCATAACTGAGATAGCGTTGTTTTGCTGTCCCTTGGATGCGACATATCTCAGTACCATAATAACCAAACCAACAAGCTTTTGTTAATTTCCTGTTCCTCTTCTGTATAATTAAAAACATTTCTCTCTCTCTTTTAATGAACATTAATTCACTGTTATCAATTTTGACTGCAAACAACTCACTCCTGTATCAAAGGGCTTGATATTAAACTCAGTGGGAAGCATGCCACAGAACAGGATCAAGTTCAAGTTTAATTTCACTATAGAAACCACTGAAATTAATAGATCCCATTTCTTCTTCGAATTTACTTATGAGTCGAGTAATCAAAGAATCAGAAGATGCACATGCTCTCTCTCCATATCCCTAAATCTAGCAATATGAGCTACCTCTTAAAACTGCATATCAGCATGCATTGTAAATTATTAGCAGGGGAGCTCTGGAGCTACAGGGTACTTGCACTAAATAAAATTGGAGTTCAGTATGACCTGAGCATCAGTAAGCAGAAGATAATACTCTGAGCAAAGGAAAATTCCCAGATGATGACTTAAAGAAAAAAGATGAATTTAGCCAGGGTCTACACGGATTAAGTAATAGATTAAGTAATATTACAGACACACTATGGGGCACAAGATCTTTTTCAGGTTTGGAATAGAAACAGCAAACTTCACAGCTAGTTTGAGAATACCTGCTTTGAGTTTAATTTGATCACGGTAATAGCAAGACATTGGAGAAGGTGATCTTCTCTGGTGGAGCAGCAGCAAGTTATCACAGTGGGCCAGGTGAAAAGAACAATAGTTTCTACAGTACAAAGGAAAAAAGAAAAAGGTAGAAATCACCTGTAGAAGAGAATTTTGCTCAAAATAGATCACTACGGAACTATAACACACAGATATTTCTATGGAGGCTGAGATTTTATTGTTGAATAGAGTTATGAAACCTCTGGAGAGGATCTAAAAAAAAAGGCAGCAATCACGTTGAGGTATAATTGAATTAAACTACAATTATATACCACAAAATCCTGACTCATGAACTGACCGGCATAGTGGAATTCAGCAAACAGAAAGATATGGAGTGCTTGTAACAACAATCACTTACTCCTAAAATCACTTCTTGCTTTAGAAAATGCCAAAGGGTTCAGTTTTGAAAACCAGGCTCTGAACTGTGTGCTCTTTTTTATCTTTTGCAATTATAGCATCAGTCAAATGAAATCCCAGAAAAAAACTGAAAAGTACTGTATAGTTAGAGATACAACCTGCCTATATAATTTCTGATTTGAAACAAATTTAAGTTGACTAAACAAATGACATACTTATCAGGACAGTTGAGATGTATAGGCAAGGGAAAGAATTATTTAATTTTTTTTTACCACAAAAGTTGTGGATAAATGCTCTCGCAGGGTAAAACCTATGCACAGAGAAACGTTTATTCAGATTTTAAAGTTGACTTAAAGAAGATCAACATGAAGGATTTATTAGTATATTAACTTTAAATTAACAATTACATAGCAATCCTTACATTTTTCAGAAGTTCCTACCCATAAGTATGAACTTGAAAACCCATTTAAATTCTGTTTGTGGTTGGATTCAGAAGATCCTGGTTGTAAACTACATATATGAGCACTGACGCAATACATGGAAGGAATTTAAAGTATCGCCATGATTCCACCACACCTGAGACTGCCATGGCTGCCTCCCATCATGCCCAGTGCACAGCCACAGACTGCCCTATGTAATTACATCTCCACTGCAGCTCAGTTTTCCGGCAGTGTATCCCAGGGCTTTTACCGCTCCACTAGCCTGAGTCATTCACGGAAATATTTTGCAGGATACAAAAGAAGAACTTGGCTGCTTGTCTCTGAATTACCATATACTGTCAACATATTTAACCAACCATTTCCTGCTCTGTATGCAGTTTGGCTGGTACTGGCTACAATTGATAGAAACAATCACAGACCTGTCCATAATAAATGGATCCGTTGGTTTTGCTTCTGGCTGCATACTCACTGGAAAAAAGGATGCAGATAGTAGCATAGTAACAGTAATTTTGACTCTGCAAAAACAGTAGCAGATCTCACAATAAAATTTATCCCATTTGATGCTGATTTCCCAATTCCGTTCCATTTCAGGGCAACTAGCAAAGAGCCAGGTCTGAATCCTCATGCAGACACAAGATGACTAGCAATGCCTCCAGGATATCTGCGTAAGAATCAGTGTGATATTGTGGGTTAACCCCAGCCAGCAAACATTTCTTCTGCACCTGAAATAATAGGCTTTGAAGGCAGTACCCTAACAAATTACCCTGACGCTACCACGATAGCAAATGGATACCTCAGCTACAAAGGGCACCTAGTGTTATGCAAGGTTTGGCTGCACATAGACATGTTCATAGATATTAAGGGTAGATGAATCAGCAGTGTGTATCGCCAAAAGTCTGAAGAAATCCCCCGTCTACAAGTTTAGTCAGAAAGCAGCCTTATTGCTTCCAGTCTAAATGTTTGGCAATGGGCCACCCAGGCCCTGCTATTTTACAGGACCTTCACCTATTGCTATAGTTCATGAAACTATATCCTGATTTCAGAACACCTGCCAGAAGAAGGTTTAATTATAAATTTGGTAGATAGACAGTGAGTGCCCAATCGGCTGGTTGAAAACTAGATCTCAAAAGGTGTTTGATACCAACATGCCAACTGCCTTGCTGCGGCATGCTGCAGCCCGCACTGTGCCAGAGCAGACACAWGATTTTATTGCTTCAGAGACAACTATCATCATGAAGGCTGGGTGAAGGAATTAAGCGAAATAACGGCTGACTTGTAAATCTACACCTTTGTATCACAGTGTAACAGATATGTGGAAAGGCTGTAAAGAGGTTAATATGACACTGCCATACTTGCTGTTGAACTGTTTTCAGGTTTTTCATTATTTTCCTGCAATGAAATCCCATCTAACGAATTCCCTCCTCTGCCAATCTCCTGGAGATGTTTTCAGAAATATTCCACTTTCAGATTCGTCTCATAAATCTTTCTCCTAAAGGTTGTCACAGTGGTAGTCTACCAGAATCTTGACTTGAGCAACACACCAGCAGGAGGATTCTCTATGCAGCATCTGTATTTGAGACCTTTTAAAATACTGGATATAAATGCAGCATAGCACATGGAATGTTAAGTTCAAATGCTAAATAAATGTATATATAAATTACCAGATAAATTCCAGCACATGAGAAAGAAATGGTCAAAAGGGAAGATTTATGAGTTGACTTTGGAAGAAAAGAGTGTTCTAGAAAAAGAATCTTACAATTCTCACTGCAGAATGAACAAGTTACTGCTTGAGTTAAAGCAGAACCCAAGCTTTAACTTCACCCACAAAAATTGATACAAAGCACATCCAAAATCAAAGCAAGAGTTTCTGTGCACTGACAGAACAAAATTAAATTAAAACGCATACAACTTTGAGTTAACTCTCCAATGGAGAATTATCCAGTGGTTAAACAGAGCACACAAATCTCAGATCAGGTTCCAATATTTGAGTATTTTGATCAAGATGGATCAAAATTAAATTTATTTTTATTTTTTCCCATTTACATAAAGTAGAAATTAAGTAATTTTTCAGTTTTAAGAATAAAACAACTCTGTTATGAATCAGTGAGAACAGGAGAAAAGTTAAACAAAAATGTAATTTGAGAATACATATATACCTATGGAAAACAAGGATGTTAAAAATAACATGTATATAAAGTTAGGTACCCATTAAAGCAGAGGCTCATGATCTCAATTTTTGATATTTTCTCTTTTTGTGTTTGTCACTCTACTGCATGCTCTGAACGTTCCCTGATGAGAACATTTTGTGAATGGGAGAATTATTGTATCAGCTATAATTTAATTTGATACGCAAGATTCTTAGATTTCAAACGAAAATAAACCCCAGGAAATATATCTCTATTTAAACAAAAATGTAAATTTAACATACACAAAGAAATGCCCTAAGACATAACAGAAAAGGTAGCATGACGTACTAAAGCATCAGTCAGAAAAATCTATTGGAACATCACAAAACTATTGTGATAATATTTTTATATTTTTCATGTCAGCAGCATATAGCAGGAAGAACCTACCAAGAACAATATGGCCTTTCAAAGTGCTGTTATAGAAAGTACCAGAATTTAGAAAGGTACTTAACAAAGAATTAATAAGAATAGTGAATTCTATACTGCTATAAAGAAATAGTTATTACAGTGTAGTAATTCTACCTCTGAGTTCAAAATTCACTGTGTAGAGGAAAACATGAAGAGAGTCTCTCATACAAGAATAAATGAATGAACCAAGGACACATATGTTTAAAAAAGATGCCAAAAATAGAGAAGAATGATGAACCGAAAATAAATTTATGGGTTTCACAACAGTGTGAAGGGCAAAGATAATACTCTTAAATCACAACCATTTAGCACTTGCACTTCATTATTAAAGAAACAGCATACAAGTATTTTAAGACGTAACAAAAGAGTATTCACTGGAACCGGTCAAAAAGAGAGGGGGACATTTAAGATGTGAAAATGAATACATGATTAACTGACAAGAAAACCCCTGGAAATTTCAGTCTTATTTAGTGACCCACTCAGTAACCTGGCCGCAGCCACAGTATCTCCTGGGAATGCTGTGCAGCAGACGCATGGCTCTTCCCACGTGTCCTACAGTGTGCTGTGACAGTGCTCAGCTACCTCCACGCCCACACGTCCAGAGCTGTGCTACCYCAGGTTCGGTTTCTGCATTCGAAATATTATTTTGTCTGTGTCCTATTTACAGCATGCAAAAACACAGAAGTAAAATCAGAGCCCATGTCCTTGCTGTAATCCTTACATATATTCCTAGGTAAACACAGGTACAATCTCTTAAATTTGGATTAAAAGAAATTAAGGCTAGCTATTGCAGTCGGACTAGATGATTGTTGCAGGTCCCTTCCAACTGAACTATTTTGAACCATTCTATTCCATATATCACTTACATTTTTTTCTTGTAGTTGGAGTTCGATTTTTATTCCATATATCACTTACATTTTTTCTTGTAGCTGGAGTTAAATGTGGACTACCTTCAAAGCTAGTATTAATACAGCCACATTTACGAACTACCATAAAAGCAACGCTGGACTATAAAGACATAGTCTCATCAAGTTAAGCATGTATGTTTTAAAGGACTATACTTGGAGGCAGTGTAAAAGGTACTTCAGCTTAAAAATTATTTTAACAACTGATAAATGTCTTCAACATTGATTGGCTGTGATGGAGAGGCATAATGAAAACAGTAAAAAAAGGCTATAAAGTGAAGACAAAGAACTAGGAACAGGTTTTTCTCTGAGAAATACAATATGACGTGCTAAGTTCTACGAGTGCTCTCAGATCAAAAAGTTTGTTACTTAACAATTACTTTAAAAGAAAAATTTAAAAATATCACAGTAATGTTTCTTCCACACACATTCTGCAATATCAAAGAAACCAGCAGTTTGAGGCACACTAGCTGAAAGCTGCGGGAACCTCGAAGAGTGTCTGCCAACCCAGGCAGCCAAAGGTACCTGGAGAGTATCTCATGTATAGAACTACAACACACAACATGCAAAGGGATCAGTGCAGGAAAAGCGCAGGCAGCTTTTCTAATACCTGTTTATTGTTTAGTTTGGGGTGGATTAGTGTATGTTCTTTTTTTCTTCCCCCAGACATAGTCTTTTCTCCAAGCTCATTGGTGAGTATGTAGTATCTATTAAAACTAGATTACTGTAAATGTACAAAAAATGTCAAATTAGTTTTTTTCATTTAGGGTTAAACTATAACCCAAGAACCCAGCCTGAGAAAAAGAAAGCCTGTAACTACAGAGGAATAAAATCTTATTTTTGCAATAGCATTGTTTCAGAAGGGAAGTAATTCAGCTCTTTTCTTGTGTAGACTACTTCCCCCTCTAACTTGGGAAAAGTAAAACCAATCTCTCTGCCTAGAATAGCAGCAATCCTCTGGTTACCCCTAGCCTCACATGTTTTCCTATGTTGCAATTTAAATGCAAGTTTCCAGTGTAGTACAATACCTATTTGGTAAAGACCAATTACCATAGCCAAATTTACTGAGTAAAGAAAAGAATTGCATAATGAGTTTACAAAATTAAATTAAATAAGCTATTCCTCATTTTAAAATGCAATTTCAAAAAATGAAAAGGTAATTTAAAAAGGTATCTTTTAATGCAAACATCTAACTACACCAATTACCAGAAGACTTTCAAAAGGGTTATAACAGCAGGCATCCTTAACAAGCTCATTTTTCCCATGAGGAGGATGATGGCAAGCTAAAGGAAATTCATATACTATTTTTATAAAGGATTTACATGATTTTACAACTTCTTATCATAGTAAGTCATGTTTGTGATGTTATACAAGTATTATAGCATTCCAGTATTTCTTTTAAGAAAGTACTGCTACTAGCCAGATATTCTTAGCAAGGTTTCTGGAATCACAAAGACTGTGCCAGGAGCCCAGTTTAAAGGATGCTGAGAGGCATTGTAAGAGGAAAAGGAGAAATAAAATTCAGCAAAACCCAGGTCAATTATGATCAAAGTCCTTCCACTGACATACAGAACACATCAAGTGCAAGGTCACTTAATTCCAGTGGCTACACCAATGACTGAGGGATCTAGCCATCTAGGGCTACCTCTCCACTCCAGTGAGAGCCACGACTGCCGTGCAGTACAAACATGGCCAGGTGAGCTACCAGGCATCCATGGAATTCACTGAGGGCAACCCAGAACTTAGTGTAAATTGTAAAATTACATAGAAGAAGCGGTTTAGCTGGGTTAACATGTAACTCACTGAGCTAGTTACTTGTCAGGTCAAAGGCAAAATTTGCATACATGTTTAGCAACAGATTCTCATGTTCAACATGTCCAACTATGACAGATAGAGTATTCATCAAACCAAATACTTTTCTTGACAGCACAGCCAAGAAGTCTAGAAGTGGAAACACAGCAAACACTAAGAAAATGTATTATTCTTTGTGATTATATAACTGGTCAAAATGATTTCTCTATTTGTGAAATTATTACCTGTATTCTGTATAAAATTAAAGCTCTTAGCATACATTTAAAATACTTTTCCAGGAGAAATAATTAGTATTCCAAACAAGTAACTAAAACAAGAAATGTTTTGCCTAGTAAAACGTTAGTTTCTATAAAATTCTAATATTTTACTTCATAATACCATTTGGTTTGAACATCCACGTGTCATATATAATGCAATGTCTTACACTCTTTAAATCTTTCCGTACATCTTTCTTGATGAGCTAGTGAAACAGTTGTCTCTGCTATATTCTCAGGAAAAAAGTCTGCAAACGTGCACTGTTCATGTGCAGGTAAATCTTCATAAATACACATATAAAATTACTAAAGTCAAGAGGAAAATTCACTTGTATATGTAAATCCGCAAATGCTAGGGCATCTTTTAACTTCCATGGAACACAGTGGTGTGACCTAAAATTAAGCTTATTAGAAATCCTTGAAACTTTTGCAACTCCTATACAAAAAGGTAAACCTCACTAAGTGAAAAACACAGCTGTATGAACAAACTAGAACATTTGAAAATGTACCAGAAAGAAAAGAAGTTATTGACAGAATAAACATACAACTGTACATGAATTTATAAAATTTCCATTTAAATAAACCCTCAAATTCATGTAGATTATAGCAATCAACAAAATATGCATAAGATTCTCAGCTGCTCCAAATATACTTAAGTGCATGCATTCACTCATATAAAGCACTCATAATAGAGAGCAGAACATGAACCACCAATTAACTCTTTTGGATACTGCTTCTTTAATTACTTAATATTCAGATCCAGTAAGTAATTTCTTTAGTTAAATTATTTCTAGAGCTATATATCAGTATGCAAAAATTGATCTGCAAATTTGTTAGGAGAATCAGCAAAAACATATTTCAAGCTTAATTATTTGTTGAACAGTAGAGTCTTATAGTAAATGGCATGGGCCTGGTCTCAGAGAACGTGACAGATTTCCCGAAAAACTACAGCAAATGTCTTAATCTCTTAATTTTTTATTTCTTCATTTTTAAAATAAGATTAATAACAATTTCTTAATATGATCTAGCAGTTAGACACATTGCCATTTTTTTACCACTTCTTAATAGCCTATTTGGCTTATGAAATTTCTATTCTGTTTCTACTAGCTCTCTCAATTCAGTTTATTCCAATAGTCATGATTTAACCAGGCCAACAGACACAAAACAAATAAACTAGTAAGTTGCCTGCTGAAATTCACTGATGCCCTCAAAAACTGTTCTAAAGCATGTATCTATCTCAACAGAAATGCTGGTGTGCTTAATAAAACTGTGAAGTCCAAGAAAGAATCTATAGTCCTGAGACAGCAAAAGTATATGTAGCTTAATGAAAAGTACTCAGCACAATAGCAAGAACTGCCAAGAAGTCAAAGCTGAAAAGATTTTGTTTCTTTCCTTCAGATGTATTTAAATTACAGAGTGGAGGACCCTGCATGATTTAGCCTTGGAACTCAAATCTGTTCAATGACTCAGGAGTTTAAGCCATAGAGGGATTAGTGGAATACAGCAAACTGCAGAGAACAGGGCAGGCACATGTCTAGAAGCTGAAAAAGTAAAACGATAGACTACACAAACTATTAAATCAACCTTAACCTTATAACAGATTTCAACATCTATGACTTGCCTCAGTATCACTTACATCTTCCGATCTCAAATATAAACGCTTTACATAGTTATTTATCCATGCAAACTTTTTTACAGCCTCACTAGTGAACTGCTATAGTTCTGCTAGACTAAATCCTGCTGTAAGCAATTACTTTCTATAATTGTTTTTGTTTAGTTCATGTCATTTGGGAATTAGTGTAAGCTAAATTAACAAAGATACAGTTATACAAGATTGTGTTCAAGCAAACAGAGCATAGCTATATGTATCATACCATTGTAACTAGTTATCTTGTTGCAAAAATGAAAGCATTTATTCCATTTGGTTTTCACAGGATTAATACACTTACTACATAAAAGCTCTTCTAAACAGTCACAAGACTTTTTAATGAATTGTGTCTTTGTCATTAGCTTTAGGAGATTATACTGCAAAAGATATTTGCAGTCCTTTTCTAACATGAAAACTTTCAAAATTAATGATTTTGCTATCCAAAAACAAACTCAAAATTAGTACCTAGAATCACAGAATCCTAGAATCATTTAGGTTGGAAAAGACCTTTAAGATCGAATCCAACCGTTAACCTAGCACTGCCAAGTCCAGCACTAAACCATGTCCCTAAGCACCATGTCTACACATCTTCTAAATACCCCCAGTGATGGTGACCTCACCACTTCCCCGGGCAGCCTGTCCTAGTGCTTGACAACCTTTTTGGTGAAGAAATTTTTCCTAACATCCAATCTAAACCTCAACTTGAGGCCATTTCCTCTCGTTCTATCGCTTGTTACTTGGGAGAAGAGACCAACACTCACCTCTCTACAGCCTCCTTTCAGGTAGCTGTAGAGAGCGATAAGGTCTCCCCTCAGCCTCCTCTTCTCCAGGCTAAACAACCCCAGCTCCCTCAGCCGCTCCTCATAAGACCTGTTCTCCAGACCCTTCACCAGCTTCGTTGCCCTTCTCTGGACACGCTCCAGCACCTCAATGTCCTTCTTGTAGTGAGGGGCCCAAAACTGAACACAGTATTCGAGGTGTGGCCTCACCAGTGCCGAGTACAGGGGCACGATCACCTCCCTCTGCCTGCTGGCCACATTGTTTCTGACACAGGCCAGGATGCTGTTGGCCTTCTGAGATTACTTCCTCAGATTTTAAGATAGCTCCCTTAATCTGAAGACTTCAAATGCAACCAATTCCTTCTCTAAAAGTACATAGTAAAAATTAACAGTTCTCTTTCTTTCCCTTCCTTGTGGTGCCACTGCTACCTGTACTGGGGTTAAGGTTTAACACGGAATTAGGGCAAACTTTGTCAACAATATTGTTCGCATAGTAAGAAAACAAAACAACTAGGAAAATAAAACATGTCAGCCTTGCTTTGAGCAGAGTTGGACTAAATGACCGGCACAGTCCCTTCCAACCCAAATGATTCCAGGATTGTTACACGTCAGTTTAGCATTTTAACTTACAAACCATTAAGTGTCACTTTAGTAGTGAAGCAAAAAGTAGTCACATTAGTGTGCACATTTTAGATCTATTGGAAATAGCAAGTATTCTAGACACAAGAAATGCAGATCCTGTGTATGGAATGGAGTTCTGCTTTCCCAAAGGCAACACCTCTGAAAAAATAAGAAGGGACACTAAAAATGTTTTCTATGAGTTTTTAGAAGGGGGATGTGGCAGAAAGGGAGGTGGCGAAAACAGGTCTTCCTGCATAATGACACCAATAATGCAGTATCTTTTCAATGTTTTTAAAGACACAGACAAACCACAGAGCATGCAGGAGAGAGCTATAAAATTATTCCAGGCTTGAAGAGTGAGACGTGGAGGAAGAGATTTAGATCAGAAATGCTTAACTTTAGTTCAATAAATTGAGAATTGAGAGGTGACTTGACTGTAGTACATACATAAGCATCTCCAACAGGGGAAATTTGTCAGTTTTTAAAGACTTTAATCCAGCAGAAAAAAGGCACAACAAGAACAAACAGTTGATCCTTGATGACAGACAAACTCAAACTAGAAATAAGTCACCCCCCTTTGACTGTGAGCATCACTGACCACTGGAAAAAGCTGTGAACATGGATGATAGTTCTAAGGCATCCTCCGAAGGCTGTACATTAGCACTGCTGCCTTTCAACTTAAAATAGAGACAGTTGGGTTTAAGTAAATGACATCTTAAAAGGATGTCAGACTATAGCTAGAGGTTTCCATTGACATTAGGCTTTACAATTCTATGAGCTGTCTTACTTTCCCAAACAACATGCTCTTATTGCCCTCCTGTCTTAAAATTTGATGTGCCATCATCCATGCAATCGCTAAACTTTTTTTTTTTGCCTCTCAAGCTTTCCCTTTCCTGTAAGATCTTTCTGAAATTAGTCCTTCTGTATTCAGTCACATGTATCTCTCTTCTCACCACCTCTGCTCCTTTTGTCCTGCTAGTTATGCCAGCCAACACCACCTGTGCCCTTTTTCTTCAAGTGACATTTAAAAGAAGTCCTTCAATTTGACTGGACCCCTCCTCTGTCAAATCCCCCTTCTATCACAATACCTACAGTGAGGTGTTTGCTGTTCAGATCCATTTTTTGTCCCACTCCCAGTAGACATAAGGACATCTGCTTGCTTTCTCCTTACAGTAACAATTATCCATCTGAAGGTTATCATGTATTTCCTAAACTTTTCTCTATAGAAAGTGCTTGAAGCTGGACAGTCAGCAGTGACAAGACTGAGAGGACTACTGCATGGCTTTTACATACGACTGATTTCTTTTTGCCTCCCAGTAAAACAGCAAACCTATTACCACAATATGGCGTGCTTAACCAACAGACAGCTTGTGATGCACTGTAACCAACAAATGCTTTTTTGCAGGCTGTTTCTCACCAGTCCTCCCATGCTGACATAAAAAGTGATACAATTTTCTGCCCAGTAGAAAAACTGTTACTTCCATGACTCCATCAATTTTGGTACTGTAGCTATTATTGAGAAATAAAATACTATACTAACCTTATTCTACCATCAAACAAGCAGCTGTAACTTCCATTCATTGTGGTGGCCAAAAGTAATGGAACAAGAGCAGTTTTGTTTCTCTTTTTAAAAAATGTAGTGAATTTCCAAACTATGAAAATATTGGCCTTTTGTTTTGCTTGTGACATCCAACATGCTTGCGGTTCTTTAACTTTCAATCATATGAGAGAGAGATCAAATATGCAGGAACGTAGTCTGCAAGAGTCTGCTGTAAGTCAAATAAAATGTAAATGTAAAACTACCATTTTCAGGCTTTTTACATGGCTTAGGGAAAATGCAAAGAAAGCAATTATGTTTTTTAAAAGATATTTTATACATCAACAGAAACATTTTTTAAAATAACATATTTTTGCAAAACTGAGCATGTTAAACGCCAAATCTCTGCACAAAATTTTCGACAAAATTATTTCATATTTGTGTGACTAAAATGTTTGTGACTTTATATTGAGTTTATCCAAATGTTTTGGCCAATCAGTTGATAGCTTTTGCAAAAGTTATATTCTCAAAATAAAAAGTATCAACTTTTCATTCTGAAGCTGATCTATATTTGTTCTTTTTAAATCATATAATTCCACATAGACAAAACAAGACTTTTTTTTCCTCTTAATGTTTAAAAGAAGTTTTGTTTTTTGGGGGGTTTGGCTGTTTCTTTTGCACAAAAAAAAAAAGCCTGGTATTTTTTGGGTTTGAGAGCAAATAGAAATGCTAGTTATAGACACAGTTCTAGTTGTATCTCTGCATACAGGAATTTAAAATATATTTTAGTTTTTCCCTGTTGTCTTTTTTTAAAGCAATTTATGCTATATATGGTTATAGAAAATTCCTGAAGTTTTTTCCTCCCAAACACTAAGCTTGCACACAAAATCCTACCACCATCTTCAAGACAACCAGTACCTGAAGCCAGCACCTCTTTCTCTTTTGTGCTCCATGCACATATTTGAATGGTTTGTTGACAGCTTTTAGGAGGTTTTACATTCACAAATCATTTACATATGAGGCAGACAAGAACTATGTGATTTAATTTGATCCCTTCTACTTCATGGCAGTTACAGAAGAGCATATTATGAAGATCTGATACCTGGAAGAAAATTCTACTTTTAATGTTCATTTTTTCTCCCAAATTGAAGTCACTATTAAGCTTAAGTAATAACAAAAATATTTCATGGTGCTTTAAGGTATGACACCACAAATAAGTTCATAAAATATTAATTAAATTTTCTCAGTCAAGAAAGTGCCTACACTGACACAAAACCAAGAACTAATTACTATGATGTAACTCTTCTCAGCAAATATGGCAAATGCATTCTTTTCTGACCACACTAACCACTTTTTGATCTTTTTTAAGTTCAAATTAGTTACTGTACTGGTTCTTAGCTTGAATTATTAATGCCATAATGGTTTATTGTGGATTTTGTTAACATTATTTTTGTTTAATTTATTCACCAATAAAAATGACATTTTTTAAAGATCTCTAAAAAGATCTATCAAGTCTTTAACCTACAAATTCTAGCATGACCTTGTGCAGCTCAGGATGGTTGAGTACATGAAAATAAACTCAGACACTTCGCAGATCATGCCCTTTCTGAGATTTGCAGAGGTCTCAATACAGTTCCAGTGGCTGCAGTTCCATAGCTGGAGGTAGAAGGAAATGGTAGTATTACCTACAAATATTCTACAAAACAAAGCGTAGTCAAAAAAAAAAAAAAACAAAACATGTAGTTTAATGGCTTTAGGTATAGCTGTTTTCAGGATCAGGGCCCAAAGACTAACAATGTTTCCAATCTGAATTCTTCTGAATTCCAATCTGAAACTTCTGGAAATGCAGTAGAAGACCAATTTATTTGAAAAAAATCTTACAAGAATTTTTAGGAATGGTCATACATATTTATGATACTTCAATAACTATTCCATTTTTATAATGAAATATCCATGTTAAAGAAATCTTTGTTCAATTTCTTTGCAGAGCTTTGCAATTTAATTCTGAACAAGCAAATACAGGTGAAAAACTTCAGATCAAATCTTCTCCAAATCTAACAGTAACGTATTAAAAGGCATTCAAAACGATAGTTTTTCCAGACTGAGATTTCCTTCCTGCCCCCAAAGAAAAATGCTCTCAGAAGACACGACTTCTGCCTGTGGCAATATGGTTAAGTCAAAAGCTATGTATCTGTGCTTTACTCCAAAATATCAGAGGAAAGAGAAATTGAAATGGTGACTCAGGGTGGGGGAGGAGGACACCTAATGCAACAGCATCAGAACTATCCCCTTTCCAGAAGACCTGATTTATAAAGAAAGCTGAAAATGTGCATGAAATCTGTTGTACCAAGTCCATGGGAAATGAAGGATAAAAATATTTAATTGCTGTACAATTGTGCAAAGCCCTTAAAATTAATCACAAGAAGCAATTAAAGGTACTTTAGCATCAAATTGTATTTCTAGTTCTTTTATTGTTGTTTTGGTATTTTGTAGGCAAAATATTTTCAGTTTGCACTTGATAAATCTCACTGGTAATTTACTTATTTCAGAATTATTAAAATGTATAGTAATGCATTTTTATACATAACAACTATTTCCAAAGCAAATACTTCAACGTTAGAAAACTATGTCAATATGAGGCCCCTTACACAAAAACTAAACAAATTATGCACTAACAAAAATCCTCATATCAGCTTATTTTCTAGAAAATGTTTTCATCATTCTACCTCAAATCAAAGCTAAAAACATCACCAATCAGCCTATCAAAGGCAGGGTCTGAGTTGAATTTATAATTTTAACACTTCTGAAATTCACTAACATCATTTTCCCTCCATTTCTTGTAATCCTACTAGGTATCTCAGATTGGTTAGCACTGACTGAATAAAGGGATTAAAAACACCATTATTCTGCAATTAATACAGATACATTTGGTATCCGGGCTTTTTTTTCCTGTGCTGTCTAAATCACCGAGGTGAAAACAAAGGTGTTGACAACCAATACAATCTTTCTATTGCAATGGGATACTATCTCTTTGAATGGTGAATGTTTGTCATAGTCTTTAGCTAACAGCCAGATTAGGGAAATGGGAGGGTTAGCACATAAAAAGATATTCCTTTCACAGAGTAAAATATTACGAACATTCATTCAAGTTAATCATGCCAGTTTAAAAAAAACAGTAAATATAGGTATTTGTTTATGACCAATTAGTAGCAAAACATTTCTTTTACATGCTGCTATGCACTCGAGTCATTCAGAAAGGGAAAAAAAAATCAACTGACTTAAGCATCCACAAAACACAATTTGGTTACAAGTTATAAAATTGTATGCTGAAGATCCAAGAACAAATGCTTGTTAAAGAAAAAAAGCAGAAGTGGATTTAACATTCAGAAATATGTTACTAACTTGTAACATTTGAGTCATTTATAAACTTTAGGGAAGAAAATAATTACCTGGTTCTAGTACTTTTAAAAGCTTCTATTATATCTGACATTCCTATTTTGAACAGCTTTTTTCATAACAGTCACTTATTTTTGTAGAATAAGAAACAAAGGGAAGTCCCACAACATAATTTGATATCAAAATAGTTGCAATGTGAACTGAATAAATGTAAAGTATACCTAAATTACTTATAAAGATTTATATTACATTCCATTTCAAACAAGTTGAAATACAAAATACACACTTAAGACTGAGAGAGGACTTCAAATTCCTATTGTTTATATTAAATCCCTACTTCATTTTCCACCTAGTGACAGTTTTAAGTGTCCTTAAAGCACTGTTATTAAATGCAGGCATTATTGATCCAATATTAGATTAGAAAGCCCCTACCCAATCTCCTTCTAACTTTGGAAATAAAACTATCACTTTAACTCCCTACAAATAATCAGAACCATGTACTATGGGCCACAGAAATGCAAATCTTACCAGCAAACGCGTCTTCCATTGAATCTTAGATTCCTCCTAAAATGCCAGAAGAGCAGGTACTTCCAATACCACAGAGTGTCTGCACGCTGCACTTGTCCAAACTAACAGTCAGGCAACAGCTGCTCAGTTTAAAGCTACAAACTGTGGCAAAATGCATAACTGACATGCCTTGTGTAAGCCATGAAGAAGACATGCATTTGGCTGGCTCGCTGAAAGGTCAGGTTACCCACCTCCCCAGATAAAAGTTGAAACACTGGGATTTGAGTGGAAGGAAGTTTAGAAATTAAGGACGAGCATACATCCTGCTAAGACTAAAAGCATTTGATTTTGACAGCAGAGTTCTAAACAAGAGTGATTTAAATTCTGCTGGATTTTTGTCTTTAAATATATTAAGAAATAAGTTAGCCTGCACCCAAGCTTTTGTACAAGTTATATTTATATCAGTGTTGTTTAAACAGGCCAAAAGCAATAAACAGAGTTAGTTTTGTTTTAGGAAACTTCAGCTGAAGCATCACAAAAACCACGACATGGGTTTCTTTATTAGCAATGCCCTACCTTTACAGCTATTATGCACTCTGCACTAGAGTCTCTAATAAAAGGCAATAGCATTCGCTTTAACGGGACAAAGGACTATGACTTAGGCAACAATCCAAAAAAGTTTCTTTGAGAGGCAAAGAAGAAGAAAACCTCCCCAAGGCTTCCAGAAGTGTGATTAACTGTAAAAAAATCACAAATGGAGGGACTTAAAAAGACAGCATAGCCTTTCAGGCTGCATCTATGGTAGTAAACTACATAGACATCAAAACTCTGCCTTGATCCCAGCAGGCGTTGATATCAGGCTTTGGCATTTTTATCACTTCTTTTCTTCATTCTAACCTTGGCCTTGTCTACACACAGCTTACATCACTTTTACAAGCAGCGGGACTACATCAGTGAAAAGTTAATTATGAAATTTGCTAGAGTACACAAGACTGAAAAACAATACACTGCCACAAAAAAAACTTTCTCCTTTTCCCCAGGAAGTCTGAGAGTGAAATCCATGCAGAACTGGAATGCGAGCAGTACACTTAGAGTCACTTTGTTTATACGGTGAATATACGTCTTGTCTGAAAAACCTCTACTGGAGGAACGATCGTGGAACCCGGCCACCGCACCACTATTTTTTCACTGACAATACCAGCATATTCCTTCTTAATTGGAAGAAGGACAATTTAGTGTTGTTTCCAACTTCCAGCTGAAAACCAGCACGCTTAGATTTCTGAAGAATTCATGTTAAATATGATCATATAAGGACCCCCATGGGGATACAGCATAGAATTTTAAAACTAATTTTATTTATAAATACCAATTTTATTAATGCTATCTCCCTACAAAAATACAAAATAAACCATCAGATTAAACATTTCTCATCATTATAGGGTCAATACTAAAGAATTTTCCACTAATTACAAAAGCAAATATCTGAAAACCTAAAGAAAAAAATCAGAATGTTCTTGATTCTACAAAGAAAACTGTACAGTATATCTTAGAATTTAACCAAAAAAATTGTGTCTAGATATAAATAAAACAGCATTATCCTACAAAAGTTGATTTTCTTCTAATTTGTTTCCTAGAAACAAAACTTCAAGGGAATCTTTAGAGATGACTCTTGAGTCATCTTGAGGCTTGAGGTCCTTGGGGTTTTTTGCTTATGATTGACATGCTAACATAAACATACCGAAAAAGTTCCATTCTACACTTCAAAAGTTCCCATGGACACTACTTTTACAAGGCCCATTCAAACAAATGTTCAGACCTTTAAAATAATAAACAATAATAAAGCAGTCTAGGGATTAACTATCTGCACTTAGAATCCCATTTCATTTTTTCTGAAGACTAATTACTCTTCATAAAAAAATAGAAGTTTGATTTTAAAACTAACATTGCTTTGCACAAACTTCTGCACTCTCAGCCTTCATCCACAGACATTAGTATATCCTTCATTCCCTTCCTCACAACAAACCTCTAATAGCACAGTCAGACTCATTCTATGAATTAAACTCTTTTTTCTGCTGGTGGAAACAACAGCTATAGACTACCAACAAAAATATTGCTGTAAGCAGAGACTCAGCTACACAAGTTAAAGGATCATCAATGTACCAAACTGCCACATAATATTTTTGGAACTAAAACCTATACAAAATCATCCGAAACTCAGTTCTGTTTCCTAACTGCTTAGCTCTATACACTGATATCCAGATCCATACAAACATGTACCTTCCTGTACCATGAGTATGATACCTGTTCTGTCCAAAGGAGCAATTTTACAGATGAAAATATTTTTCATTTTTTTACTTAGATTACTTACACTAGTTAACTTCAATCTACTGCCTGGATCAATTACGTATCTTTTCATCTTGCAGCAATATACCCTACTGAACCCAGAAAGAGGACTATAAGGACAAGACAAGCTACGCTGGCAGAGCTTAATTCTTTGTGCCTACAATGTATTAAACATGTTGGATTAAAGGAAGTTTTTGTTAAATTAATGTTGGCAGGGATCCTCCTTAAGTCCTTCTCCTACTGCCCTTGCTGTGACCAACCTGGCTGCAACCAGGCCTGACCAGACGGTGACAGGTCCAGGAGACTGGCTGCAGTGATCTTTCCCATCTGCCAGTTTACGGAGACAACCATCATAGCCAGTTCCAGATGGTCCCAGGTGTTCCTTGGCTACAGCTGTCCTCCCATATCTTCCTCCTTCTTTCTGCCATCTCAGCCTTGATCTGTGCTTCCTGCCACGCCACTCCTAATTCTGCCCCTGACCAGATCCTGGTCTTCCTGATCTACGTCCTAGAGCCAACCAGGTAGCACGAAATCCTTGGTTTCCTGACCCACACCCTTGCCACAGGCCCCATTATCTACTTACTGTCCGACATATCTCTTGGATTTGATTTCCTCTCCTACAGCATGTTGTCTGACCCATCTTCTTACCTTAGATTCTCGGCCTGAGACACGTTTCATCTTTTCAGCTCTTAATCTCAGCTCATTTGGCTTTATCCCTCACTCTAGCTTGTCTTAACCTTTGGGCCCAAAGGTTCAGCAGACCACAAACCAGCTAAATCGTTGTTGGCCTTCCTCTATCTGTGCACATAAAGCTTGCATCGCCCATGACTTCTGACATATAGCTGTCAGACAACTGCCCCATCTTCAGGGATCCTAGAATTTCCCCAGTATTGAAACAATAAGCCTTGTGCAAAGAAACAGCAGTGGGAAAAGCCACAGACTTGGGTCCTGTTTGCTGCCCCATCTTTGTTGATAGCAAAGTCTGATTACAGAAAAAAGGTAATCTCTGAGTACTGAGGGATGAATGAAGTAGGTTTTCTTAAAATCAATATAGTCTGCCTGCATGTTCATGACAAATTAGTTTCCTTCTGTTCTTGGTCAAAAGTTATTGTTGTCTTTTCAACAAGTTCTGAGTAACCTTCCTCTGGAAGATGAACTACAGTAATCAAGGATGTAGTCTGATATATATCACTTAAGAAAGTGGCATCAGACTTAAACAGCTTTGAAAGATGCTAAAGTGAAAAGAATATTGATACAAAATGTTTGCCATCTGCTCCATCCTCAGACACCTCTTTTCACTTTTGTTTTTCTTAGATTACAAAGCTACAGAAGTTATCCTCGTAATGGGTTCAGGGGCAGGGGCGCAAGGAAGGAAGGAAGGGTACAAGTTTCTTTCCAGCAATGACTCTGGACACAGGCATCAAATACAAAGCACAGACATTTTCAAATACCCTAGTTCCTTCCTTAAGATTTAAAAAAAGACCCAAACCTTTTTTTCCCTTTCTGTAAAAAAAATTGTCAACACCACATGAACTGTGACAATGACTGAGCCTTCAAATATGATTCCAATGAAAGTTCTGGCCCATTTAACAACTATGAACAAACTTCTGTAACAATCAATTTGTAAGAAACCGAACAGGCTGAGAAGCAGGATTTCCCTTCTATGGGAAGAAATCTGGTTTCAATCCAAATTCCATTGAAAGACATTCTCAAAACTTCTTACTAACCAGAAATTCAGAGTTACATACAGAGGTGCTAAAACAGTGCAGCTGAAATGTCTTCAGTGTTCATACGTGAAAATTATGTTCTCTGTAGTAACAAAGATGCTGACAAGGATGTGAATGTCACTGACCAGCTGTGGGAACTCCAGGCATCTGTTGTTCCCGGGAGTCCACTCTCAGACTGTCCCTGTGCTACCGGGACCAGAGTCGCAGCTCCTCAGTCGGGAGCCTGACAGCTCTGTGAGCCAGCTGAGAGCAGGGCTTGCAGGCTCACTGCTCCAGACCCCAGAGAAGAGCCGCCTACAGAGCAGGCCCTACATGAGTTTTTAAAGACTCTCAGTCCCAGATCCACGTGACTGGGAATTCTGGCTTAGGAGGTCTGGTATGTTTGGAAGCCTTCTCTGGAACTAACAACATTGGCAGCTGATCTGCCCGCAAGACCATCCTAGCCCTGGGGACTCAGAGCATTTAGGGTCCTTAGCTACCGAACAAAACCTTAGAACAGTATTTCCTGGAGTTAGACTACTTCTGACTGTAAGGTTCATTGCTCAGGTCACTAAATAACTCCTGAAGGACTGAACATGAAGAACTCACAACATGCCTAGTGCTAGGGAGACATAAAACCAGGAGCCTATCCCAGCATTAGGGACTCTGTGTTTGCAGAATCCCTATTTCCAGGGCAGATATTACATAAAATCCCTGACTACAGAGCATATAAAGGTCTTGAGAAGTCTTTCTTTTAAATCATGAACGACACTCCCCATTAAAGTAATGGGTCCTCTTTAAACAGATTATGCAAGAGAGTGCTGAACTTTATCTCCAGGAATTGCAAACATTTTGAAGGAAAAGTAGTGGAATGTTGTCTGGTCCAGAAGAGATCCTCCAAACATAAATCCAACAGCCCTTGAGATCTTTTCAAGACTAGCTGATACACACTGGTTTTAATAAACAAATCCACTTCCACTTTCGAAGCTTTTTAAGAACTGTCTTGAAAATCTTTCCAAGTGCAGTAATAATTACACTAGAGTTGACAACCATCTAAACTGTGTCCACAGTTTCATGTCTGTACTGAAGCTTAACTTGTAGCAAAGCTGAGGAATGGTTTTACCTGGTGGAAGGTACACATCTACTTGACATGGACCTTGATATCACGTTACATGTCTTTGGCACAAAACTGGATACACTGCAGCACAATCTGTATGTGGGCTGCCCCTTAGAGCAATTCACAAACCATGAAGTGTGGAATTCAGTAGCCCACCCACTCTATGTCCCCTGTGCATCAGTTTTCTACTGCTTTCAGGCTGAACTTACGTTATTGGTCTGAGCTGTAACTTTCTAAATGGCTCGTGACTTTCTTACCAGAAAAACTTCATTCTCCCTCATACTGGCGTACTAGTGATCAACACAGGTGTACAAACTAGATTTTTTTTTTTTTATTGGTAAGAGAAAAGGAAGAGTTTCGAGCACGTTCCCTGAGAGCCTCTCACCTCTGTAAAAAGCATCTATTCCCAGTCTGAATAGTAAAGGTCCATACACCATGTTCCGTGTGCTACTGTGAGGACTTCAGTGACTAGATGAGAGGGTAGGAAAAGAGTTTTGTGCTCTGCTGGCTGTTTTAACTGTTTTGGATAAAGTATGACAGTAAGTCATTATGCTCTAGACAAAAATAGGGACACTTTTGTATATTTTCACAACTTCAGGAAAAAAAAATGTAAAAAGCTTGTCTGAGTGAAGCACTTTGGTGCAATTCGGAGTACCATTGAGTTTAAAAAAAAAAAAAAAAAAAAAAGAAAAGGCACTAAAAATGCATGAGAGGTGTGAGAGGAAGCAACCAGGCTCTACACCTGCTGCCCAGACACATGCCCATTGAGTGATATTCTACAGTTTACAGTCATGCATTTAATGACATGGCTACACTGAGCCTGTAAATTAACTCCATAATAAAACACTCACTATTAGCTAACTTGTTTATAGTAATTATTTTTACAAGCAGAATAAAAACCCTACTTTTCAGGTTCTGATGGAAACTTTTTCTCAAGAGAGCTATCACCCTCACTGAAAAAATTGCATAGGCAGATTACTCAACTTTTCTTTTCAGTACAGTCACACATTTTTTAGTTTCTACTTCCTCCAGCATGTCACGTTTCTGTGACAGCACAAGAAAAGAACTTCCAAAAGAACATGGTCAGTAGACAATATTCCCCAACCCTGAAAAAAAGGTTTGACCAAGCTCTTTCCTAATTTGGAACAAAAGAACTATAGTTATTTTTAGAAAAATGTCTTAAAAGCCAGTAAACTGAAGCCTACAATTTTACATTTACTTGCTAGATAACTCATTTAAACTAAACCTTGTTTCATACGCATTATTAAAAGACCTTTGTCTTCAAATCATTTGTCACTGGTAATTTTAGAGTAAGACACATATACAACCCTCCTACTCCCAAATGTTTTACAAAATAACACTAGAATTACCCAGATAATCCATATTTTTCAATCGCATAAAAATAGAATCCTCTTACACTTAAGAATATATTTGCATAATGCCTGTACAAAAGTAATGATATGTTTAAATGAAATACATTACAATGTATACAGGCATTAAAAACTAGAATATTAATCACAGCATGTTTTAAACACAGTTGTATTTTGCCTGTGTTACAGGTAAACATTTTGATGAAGTCCTATTAACTCATTGAACTGAAATGCACATCTAAGGCTAGAGATCTCTAACTCAGGACATGATTTGACAAAATGAAGCACTCCGTGGCAATACTAGGCCAAGGTGACTTTGCCTGTTATCGTTCCCCTCTTTTACAGGATGTTTTGAAGTGAAATCAGTTTCTAGGAACAAGAACCCAGGAAGAAGAGAGAGGTGATGAAAGTTGATGCTGTCCTTGCCATTTACCATCAGTTCGGAGCCTCAGATGAGTAACCTTTTACTCTAATACACAAGAATATTTGTCATTGTTTAACACTGTAAGTAGTAACACGCAATACAGCAAGTCTTCAACAGCACCTTTACGTAGCACATCTTTACAAGGTAAAGATCTCTTGAATTGGATCCACCACAAAAATGTTTTACTATAATTACTTCATAATAATTCACCACTTCTTTCAGCTTTTATTTACAATGTTTTTAGGTATTGCAACATTTATAGGACACAAAGGAAGTCTCAGTTCAAATTTCTGAGTGGCAGAACAGTAACTAGATAGTTCAACAATTCTTTTATTTATGCTTATATAACATTGCAAATTACTTTTGAAGATATTTTAAAATAAATTTATACAATCTTTTTTTCTCATAATGCATTCTGGTTCCACCTATATCAGTGCTATTGGTGTTTACATTTTCATTTGCTAGTGGTTCCTTTTATTTATTTCAAGTAATTAATATAATTGCTGCCTTTGGGCATGCCTACCTCTGTATAGTGAGGTACGGTGCAATGATGCTCAAAATACCACCATCTCAGCTAATGCCATCACCAGAAATGGTCATATTTGAAGGATTATTAACTGGGGCTGCCTATATTGTTTTCCAACCAACAACTATAGGGGATTTCCCTGCATCATGAGAATACTCCAGTTCAGATCTGAATGAGCCAGCAACAGGTCATGTCTCTACACTGCACCATCCTGCACAACCAGACGTCTACAATTTCTTTCTTTCTGAAAGACGTGAACATCACATCAGTGCTCTCCTGCACTTCCATCAGGAACTTTATGCTTGGACCTTCGATTGTACTATGACGTCTTCCTACATTGCAAATCCTTTTTCAAGTACAATTTTAAAGGAAAAACTGTAAGCCAGGTTCTAATACAAAACTTAAAAAATAAATAAATTAAATACAAAGACCTGAGAACCTACGCTTGAAGTTTTTGTGGAAGCAAGCCAACACTTGAAAACCCATCCTGTCACAGCTTGTAAAACACAGTAAGAAGAAACATTTGCTATTCTTGATCAAAACAGTAGAAATAAAAATCAGAGAAGGGGTCTTCCCTCCGTTCTGCAACAGGCTGAGCAACATGAAAAAACCCAACCTAAAAGATATGATGCTAATTTCCTGTTGCTGATACTAAGTCAGGGCAGTGCACTGCACTGAAATTACCACATGGGCACTCACAACCTCTAACTCTCAAAGCAAATGTTTATTTTCATCTCCCTCGTCTCTCTGCAACATATGATACTCTTAACTTAGATATACTGCTGTCTTGTCTGAGAAAGGTTGGTAGGGCCCTGACGAAATGTACAACAGTTTGAACTGTTTCCGGAGGGCGACAAACCACAAGTGCTGATGGAAATATCACCTTCACTATTGTACAGGTTTTGGCTAGGTCAGAGTTAATTTTCTTCATAGCAGCTAGTATGGGGCTATGTTTTGGATTTGTGCTGAAAACAGTGTTGATAACACAGGGATGTTTTCGTTACTGCTGAGCAGTGCTTGCACAGAGCCAAGGCCTTTTCTGCTCCTCACCCCACCCCATCCGCAAGCAGGCTGGGGGGGCACAAGGAGCTGGGAGGGGACGTGGCTGGGACAGCTGACCCCAACTGACCAAAGGGATATCCCACACCCTCAGCATCTAAAGCTGGGGGAAGAAGAAGGAAGGGGGGGACGTTCGGAGTGATGGCGTTTGTCTTTCCAAGGAACTGTTGTTACGCGTGATGGAGCCCTGCTTTCCTGGGGATGGCTCAACACCTGCCTGCCGAGGGGAAGCAGTGAATGGATTCCTTGTTTTGCTTTGCTTGCATGTGAGGCTTTTGCTTTACCTATTAAACTGTCTTCATCTCAATCCATGAATTTTCACACTTTTACCCTTCCGATTCTCTCTCCCATCCCACTGCAGGGGGAGTAAGTGAGCAGCAGCGTGGTGCTTAGCTGCCTACCAGGGTTAAACCACAACAACTATTAAACCACACCAGGACCAATATATTCCCTTTTCAACACCTCCAAACAACTAAGTGAAGTGTTCCAATGACATGCTGTATTCTGTGATAAATCCGCCATTGCATTTGACAACAGAGTTGTTATCGATGTCAACTAAAAGTTCTCAGGTTTAGATAAGATTAGCTTATGGTTGAAGTTAAGTCCAGCAGTAAGAGAGGATGTTGGACAGATGAAAATAAACTTTTTACCAATCTGCATGGACAGGATGACTTTCTTTCTTAAAAGGCACACACACATGAATGATAACCACAGCTCTGAATTCAGAATACTGTTGGGTTCCTTGCTAATGCTAATGTCTCAGTTAATAACATCCTCAAGTAATACTCTGTAAATGTTTCTAGAGAGGACTCTGTTACTGATACCTTTGTCATTTCTCAGATATATTAAATCACCGTGATATACCTGAACAGGAACCTTGCACATCCAGAAAACTTCAATATCTTAAAGCTGCAGCACATCTCTTCCTCAAGAGAGACCACTACAGTTAGTCATATCTAGACCACTACAGTAAATCAAATCTCTACTATCTACACAGGTTGTCTGTTGAATTGGAAATCAAGTTCAAGATCTTTGCCTCGAAGGTCTCACTTGCTTGGGCTCAGAATACAACAGAAGCAGACACCATAAAATAYGGGCACCGCAGAGATCCCCAAACTAGTGCAAAGTGTGCTGGTACAGAGAGCACACATGCGCAGTCACTAGCTCAGGCTCTATAAAAAGATACAGCCATATTAGCATGACAGTAAGCCTTAGCTAATTACTGCTGCTGCTTCCAGCTTCAGAACTCGGTCAGAGCCTGCAGCTCCATGGCGGCAGTCGCCAGCTGGGCTTTTCAGGCACTGCAGCAACATGTCCCACAGGAGGCTGGCATTTGTGCTCAGGGGACAGAGCATCCTTAGAGTCTCGATCAGGTCTGGGGCATCAAAACCCTGTGCTCTCTTCTCCCACTCTGTAGGAAGAAGGTCCACCACACTGCACCACCAAGTACACAACTCAGTCCTTTTAACCTTGCTTTCCAGAGCCGTCACAGGAATGTACATGTTTATTTTTCTAAAGCACTCATCTCCCCAGAACAAATAAAAACCAAACAAAACAAAAAGGAAAAACCCTACCAAAATACGACACTGTACTGTACTATCACTGTCTCTCACAGACCATGAGGGTATGTGAAGCTTAGTAATGTTGCTCAGCGTACTACTGAAATTCACTCCGATGCTACAGTTTGCATTCGATTCACCTAAAGAGAGATTAATTAAAACTAGAAAGGGCCACTCTTTGGGATAAAAATAAGACAAGCTGATTCGAGCACAAACTATATCATTATTTGTCTGTAAAAATGAGGTCAGTATCTGCGCTAGTTAAGGAACTGCACTGAGAACTCTGTACCAATTTTGTCATATTCCTGTAAAATTCTGGGCAAGCCGTAATATCCACACGCTTCAATTCTACAATCATACAACTGAGATACTACATCCTTTTGTTACAGTATATCAGATGATGATAAATCCCCAAATTCTTGAGTACCTTAGGGAATATTCTAGGCATTAATTAAAAATTAATTTAAAATGCAATTACTATTCTGTACAAAACCCTGGTTTAATGCAATTAATTTGTACCAAGAATGCCTTTGTCCTGTTTAACTTCCAAAACTGACCAAACTAAATCATAATGATATTCTTATTGCTTACAAGATGATCAGCACAGAAAGTCAGTATGTAACATCCACCCTCCCAACTTTTTCCACATAGACAATACCCACATTATTTGAAATGATCCAATACTAGAAAGATGATGGCTGTGAGAGAAGACCAACAATAAATCAGTAATGAATTGTACATACTTACCACACAGTGCTATGCTGACAGCTAGTTGTATAACAACAACAATAATAGCAAAGTAGAGTATATACTCCTTTCTCAAGTCCTGAACCAAGTCAGCCCATGAGCAGGAGCGCTTGGTAAATGAGAAATGCTATACAAAGGAACACCCTAACAACAATGGCGTAGGCATTAACTTTGGATGCAGACAGGAATGTTTCTAAAAAGCAAAAAACTGAAAAGGCATCTGTTTTGTAATAAGAATCTTTTCAGTTTTGCATGCATTTTTACCTTATTAAACTAACATAGCTAGTCATTATGACACATAATGATCGCAAAGGAAAATCTCTGAAGACGTGAAAACGTTTTTATCTGTTCACTTCATGTATGAGTATATAAACTACAGAATATTATATAGTATTATGTATTTTGCAAAACACCCTATACTTAAAGCAGACAGGGTTCAAAAAATTAAATCTTCATTACCTTTAAGCATTGTTCTTCCAGTTGATCCGCCGAAGATATTTAAAAGACCACTTCTTGCTCCTAATGATGTAGTTGCTTCTAGTAAAGCACCAGTTACATAGTTAGAGAGTGCGGTCCTCTGTGAAGTGGCACGATATTGACAGTAAGCACCTGTTACACATGGTTTTACACAAAAACCTTCACCTTTGCATATACAGTCTGTATCAAACGTTGGTAGCTTTCTCAGAAGATGAGGAAAATATTCAAAAATATCTTCTGCTCCTTCTTCTTCTCTCACTGTATTGAAGGTCTGTGAAGAATGCAAAAGCATGAACTGTTAGTTCATTTGCTTAAGATAATAAACTGAACATCAAAGAATTCCAAACTAGCATGACTTCTTGTAAAGTTCAACAGCCTCTGCAAAAAGACACTGTGTTGAAACACTGCATTTATGCATTAAACCTGAAATATCTATGAATCCAAAACTGATTTGTGAAGATTTTGAGTTAGGTTCCCAAACAGGCTATTTCAATAAGATGGCATTCTGGCTTTCAATCTATGATTAAAAGCATTCTAATGAAAACCAGTTTTAAGGATCTCCATTAGACAAAATAATGCCACATCAATACATCTGGTCACCATTTAAAATAAAGAAGATACACAAAATCATTTATAAGACTATTAAATCTATTGTACTTTCAGTAAAGTCTTACGGATATCAGTAGCAGAAAACCAGATCAACTTGGGGTTTGCACTTTTTCTTGCTGAGTGGGGTGGGTTTTTGCAAACAGAAATGGTTTTAATCACCGTGAGCAACGTTTCAAAATGTTCTGGTGTCACGTTCATTGCATTACTTCCAGCCTACGCACAGGTCCTCTATCTAATATTGGTTTAGTAGTCTTTTTCCAATATTTGTGCTAACACACTAATGAACTTCAGTCTGTGGCTTAGCAACTAAGTAATGTTTGCTTATTTAAAAGAGTCTAATGATCAAAGCAAGAATCTGGAAGAAATCTTTTCATTTAGTATACAAGGAGAGACTTGATTCTTTGCATTCTTGTACGCTGACTTAGCGATTAATGTGAATAATTTGTTTCAATGATCTGTGCTTTGTAATTACAAAGTGTAAACTACCAAACTAAAAATTAACACAGGGAAGGGTCATTATAACTGGTACCAGGACAGGTGCTGAGACAATTTTCATGGGGTTGTTCCTCATCAGTCCTTAGATGCACACAAGAAATAAGCTGATGGCTTAATGACTGGTTTTTGTGATTAATGGCTTGTTTCTTGTTGCCATCCTTCCCCACATATAAACAAAATACAGCTATCCATCAACATGACAGATATCGCATCCAGTCCTATGATGCAAGCACACATGTGCTCAGTCAAATGATAAGAAACCGTTTGCACAGCCTGTGCACGCACATGTCAGAGGCACCGGCACCCTCACCGCAGGACACACACGCCCAGCCATCTAACCACGGAGGGAAGCGGCTCCCGGCACGGGGATCTGCACACACGTCCACTTCTGCCCTAAGACCTGCATTTACCCTGCCGTGTAAGCGAGGGGGGTTCAAATGCCCTGCTCCCATGAGGTATCTCACCCTCTACAAATGGAAGTTGTGAACGATGATGTAATTCTTTCATCCGAGTAGAGAAATGGAGAATAGCAGAACCTTTGATTCAGCTACTAAATCCAAAATTTGGCAAATTGTTTACTTCTCATTTATTTTTTGCCATAAACCAGAAAACCAAATACAATGCAATATTTATTGAAGTACATATTTCTTAGCTTTAATTTTTGTATTAAAAATTTCTTGGGGAAAACAGTAAAGTTTTATTCAAAATATAACAACATTAACAAGTTATGTAATTCAATGATTTGAAAAAGAGCACTGACATATTTATTAACATAAAATAAAAAAAAAAATCTTTCACATGTTGCCTATGACTTGTATAATGCAATTCCATTAGAAATATGGCTTCTGGGATTCATTACACAGTGAAATGCTGTGGTATCTATCTATTTTTTTTTTTCCCTCCCTGCAAATTTTCCAAAATTTATTAGTTCTGAGGCTTCTAGAAATATTAAGCCTTTACTTGAGCCTCTTTATCTCCTTTCCTTGGTATACAACAGTTTTATGGACTCGTAGACTCTCAGTAAGAACACTGCTCATCTTCACCTTTATTCAGAATGAAAATGTACTCTGGATAGGATATGTGCAGACTTTTTAATCAGGTAAGTGTCTGCAAGGAACAGTGGGATGTGCATATGACTCACCTTTCCAAAAGATGTACTGTGAAACAGTGAACCTGCCTTATGCATGGATTATGCATGTGTCACATGTAGCAAACATAATTAGTCTTTTTAGTTTGTTTAAAAAAATATTTAGTTAATGAAAACAGTTTAACTTCTCAAAACTGCAGTTACCTTCCAAAATATTTTTACAATTGGGTTCTGCAACTTATAAAGGCATGTTCTGTTGCCTACACAACTAAAATTTCTTTCAGCTGCCAAAGCAAAGAAACCATTTGTTGACAGAAATAGGCGACAGTGTTTTGCTGGAGAGATTATACATAGAATAATGGTGTTAATCTCTTTTGTATAAAGTAGACTTGAGGGCACTAGCTGTCTCCAAAGACTGCGCTTCATATAACATTTTCAAATACTGTTTGTTTTGATGTGTTAAAGCTCTGAATGTGTTACTTTTGCACAGGAGGTTACGAAAAAATACAGACTTACAATGTGTATACTTATCAGCCACTGAAAAGAAATGAAACAATCAGAATAGGAATATATCCCTCAGGTAAATGATAGGGAAAATCACCTTTCATGGAGATTGCATCAGACAATTTGGGAAACTTAATCTCGCCTGGAAGACGAAGAAGTTGATTCCAAGCCAGGGCTTACAGTTCATCCTGGCAGATGTAGTTATATCGATCTATATCACTACCAAAGAATGATTACTGTAACTAAAAATGAATGTGAACCAAAAAGAGTGAAATGCAGCACTAAAGTGACAGCTACCTGTCAAAAAACAATGATTCACAAGGGCGTATCGCTCCCGATTCCCTTTTGCCTTCCACATCAAATTAAAGATTTCAAAGCCATCTGCAGTCTGATGCTGTGGTATCTCAGATACTACATATCGAGCAGCAATTCACAAGAAACTGAGGATAATATCTGGATATAAAAGCGTTGCAATTTTAAATTTCTTTTTAAGTACTGCATAGTACTGACGCTTACAGGAAGGAGCTTCAGGTGAGCTTTCTTATCTATACCACTGTAATGAGCACACATGTAAATGGTAAAATTTATATGCAACTACAGTACCTCAAGATTTACTTTAGACAATAAAAGCATACATTCTTTTTCTTTTCTCTCTTTTCTTTTTTCCAGTGATACACTTAAAATAAAAAATGAGCTAAAATAGGTCATCCCATATACTAATACAGCCTTATTCCAATGAAAGTATACTATGGCTTTGATAGGTTTTTACTTTCTTCTATTTTTTGAACAGATTTTAATGGTAAGTAAAAAGAATATAAAAATTACTTAAAACATAAAATTTTCCAGAAGACTAAAGAGGAAAACCATGTCCTCTAACTCAAAAATGAAAATTAGCATTAAAATAAAGATCAAATTCAGGCAGAATTCCATCCTTGTAGTTTTACAACCAAGTCCATATTTGGAAAATAAATGGAAACAAAACAGATCTTTCAGCTCTTAATAACGTATGCAATAAATCACCAAAACTTTACTTTAAAAAAACCTCAGTTTTGCTTCTAGTGACTTAGAATTATATCTGCAAGTTAACTTATTGATAACCTTCAGGCAATAAAACTTTCTTACAGTGACAACAGACATTTTGTTAAGATATTCTTTAAAAATAACTATAAGAACAAGTAACTCAACTTTGAAACTATTCCGCGTTTTTCTCTTATAATCTTTTCTTCTGTTTAATCATCACTACAATTGCAAATTGCATTACGTCCTTTTCGCCACACACATTACTGTAGGTTTACTACATAAAAGTGGCAGAAACCTAAACACCATAGCCATTCTTAGCCCTACAGTTTATGACAGATATTCCCCCCAAAATGAAGCTGGAGTTCACGGGTGCTGCTGTACTGGAAATACTGGATATAGGAGTTCATAAAAATAATTGATTTCTTACTTAAACTTACAGGTATCTCCTCCTGTTTACTGTAATCTTTTATGTGTTTCTCTTTTCATGTTTTCTCTGTCTCAGGTATTTAGCTTAGAACCTGGGGGCATGTTATCATTTTGCCAAACATCTAGCAGCTGCTCAGCACATATGAAACCCAGAAATTGGAATTAAGAACCAACCAAAGATTGCACACTTAATTTCTCTAACTTTATTATAATAATAAAGAATATGTGTACCCAAAAAGTTCATTGTAACTAACAGCCACAAAAAAATATGCTTATACGCTATAAAAATAAGAGAAAATAGGCCCTAATGGGGCTTTACTAATTCATTGCATTGTTTCTGTCCAAACTCCTTCTAAAAACCTCCATCGATATATCCTGAATGATCAAAATGAAACACTGAAATGCAGGAGGTGTGTGTGTGTATATATATGCTAGGTTGGTACTATGCATTCCAGCCTGATTTCCTGGCTGTTTACTTACAGAGCATTTCTATTACAGAGGGTTGCCGGCAGCCCRTGTGCACCATTCCTGCAACACAAAGCCTTCAATTGTTGCACGTTTTTAAAGCAATTTTAAATGCCTGTAAACCAGAATGGTATATTAACAAGTAATAACTGTCAGAACGACATGTCTTGAAGATCACTTAAATATCTCCTTTGAAAATACAGAAGTTTTACAGAAGACGCAAGCCTAAACACAATTAGTAACATCACAGGAAATGCTGCTCTTTCCAAATTTGGTCTCTTCCAAGAAAAATTGCATTAAAATGAGTACATTCTAATGGTGATTTTTCATTTTGGCACTGCAGGTTTTTCAGAAAACAACCCTCATTAATATTGACCAAATGAAGGTAACAGTGATCTCTTGGAAGTCATGACCAAGGACTGATCCAATCGCTTTTACATGTATCTATTCCACAACAGTGTAATTCAAATATCTATAGCATGGGATACGACCGCAGTCTGCTACGAAAAAAGCACTTTGGGCAGAAAGAAAGGAATATGTAAAGTGAACCTGGGTGGAAGGGAGGGGGGCTGAAAGAGGAAACACAGCTACCAGAATAAGAATTTGCTCAGAACAAAAGAATCAGGTGTTAATGCACAGCTAGACAATACTTCAGTTTTATGTCTTCCAAAATGGCACTCCAGCATCACACTTCGGAGCATTTATTTAATAAAATTTAAAAGAGAGGTGATGCTGATAGTCACATCAGTTTCTGAAGGATCTTGGTTTTCTCAGATTTATCTCATTCAGGTTATGACCATACCCACACTGATTAGCCCATGATGTTTCAAGATCACTGCGAAAGTACAAATGCAGAATGAATTAAGAAATGTTTTTTTGTAAAGATGTTGCCTACCTAGAGTCAGCACTTGTCACTGGCCAGTTTCTTCTAAGGATGTTGTGGGGTCAGGGCTTTTTTAAACAAAAATGAAAGAATATTCTATTACTCCTTACTATTACCACCTTTTGAAAAAAGTAGTATTATTTTAAAAGCAGAAATAAAAAAAAATTCCTAATGAAATGTCTACTAATAAACTACTTTTCCCCAACATTCTTACCTGAAAAATTTTCCACCTAATTAATCTCAAAATACCACCCAACATTATTCTGTTTAAACAGGAGTGAGGCCATAGTCCAAGGAATATTTCTTTTAGCTACAAGCGCAAAAGCCATTTTGGACATAATTATTTTTAACATTTATCCCTTGATCTAGTTCACTGTGAGAGAACCAGTCACTTAATTACGCTCTGAACAATGCTAAGTTGCTAACCACTTGATTTTCAAAGATGTTGGAACAAACAACTGTCAACTGGGATCTGCAGAAATGCTGAAAATCAGACCAATCTATGAAAAAAGGTCTGCCACTGATCTGGGATTTAAAGTCAGATCATGTGAACTCATACAGATTTCTAAGCCAATACAGAATAATTACTGACCTTGTTTTTAATCTAGCTCGTATTTTCAAAAACAATTCCTGCTGTGCGTAAATAGAAATTAATCACACTATTTTGTACAGTCAATTCTCCACTTTTCATTTACAATTATCTAGTCTGAGTAAACACTACAGTTAAGACACTTGGATGGTGCTCTGAAGGCCAGGTCTGGAAAAGCAGTGCAGCTTTCTGACCTAAGCTAGCTCCAAACAAATTACCCGTTTCTCAGCACTGTGTTTGCCAGAGAACCCATTTCTGAGAAGGCTTACTTGCTTGTGCACGCTTATTGCTTACAGCACTACAGAATCTAGTTACAGTGCTTCCTTCATCAGCTTCCTCTGTGTGCTCTCATAAAGCTCTGGCATCTCTGCAGAGAAATTCACTACAAAATTTGGTTAAGATGACAGCAAGAATCAGATCCTGTACAGATGGATGTTTGCAATGCCAAGGGAAAGAAACTCTTTTAATAAAAGAAAGCTTTAAAAGCTACAGCAAAAATGGCTATACCRTATTTTCTATCGTTATTGCTAAAGTCACCAATTAAAATTTTGGAAAATATTTTACTTAAATTGCAAGAAAATGCATATGAAAGACATGCCTAAAAGAAAAAATATTTAATAGTGAACAGCAAGTTAACAAACACCTGTATGCAACTTCATTACAACTCAACTTCCCCTGCGCAAAAAGTCAAATCTTTGGAAAAACTGCAAATATATACACTTTTTTTTTTTAAACAAATTAATGGATTTACCATATTTGGGACAATTTTACACCATCTATCTGTTTCAGGACAGTTAATCTGTTTCAGGACAGAAGCTTCATGTTACTATGTATTAAGTATGGATTCCAAGGGTTCCAGCTACAAAATTACAATTAAAAAATAAAGAAAATAACAGCAGGAGAGACTGGAGGTGATCAAGTATTGGGTTCAAATGTGTATCACTGCAAATGTTCTGCACTCAAAAAGATCAAAGATTGACCATCCCTACATGACTTTCATAGAAGAAAAAGAATGGGGTGCCACAAGTTTAGTATGCATACTTTTCTGATTTTCAGGAAGAAGGAAATCTTTAATTCATGGACTTTCTAAAACATGAATCTGTTGTAACAATTTTTGATTAATGTATCAATGCTGAGAACTGAAATACATTAAATGCTGAATGCATTGTCTGTTATGTCTAGAACAGTGTATATATCTGTCCTTCCTATCGCATACTTAAGTTTCTCAAGAAGACATGCCAGAGCCCCATTTCTCAAACACTTATGCAGGTTGTTCAAAGCCAAAGGATGTTACTGTGTTTGACAGAGATGATGCTGTGAACAGCAAAAAAGTCTACTCTGTTAGGACTATTTCTTAGCTCTGTTCACTGACAAGTCTTGTTCACATTAACAATCAAATAGGTCAGGCCTTCAGAAACCCTTTTGCAAAATTGAACTAATTTGAGGTTTTTTATAAGTATTTTGCAGTGTTTGGAGTACAAAAGTTAGACATTTAGACTGTTAGAACATTATCTTCTCGGTGGCACTCAGCGGCCTGTTACCAAATAAGCACACACCTGAACAGTCGATCAAATTTTTGGCTACATGTCTTACTAAGTTCTAGTATTTTACAAGTATGGCAAGGGATAAAATCTGTAGTCAATTAAATTCCATTCCTAACTTACTATTYAAGATGAAGTGGATGATGACAAATAGTCATCCACAAGCTTTAGTAAATTGTACTGCCACTCAAATTTGCATGAGATTCCCTACCTATCCCAAGCTTCCCTGATTTCCTGTTTGTCATGACACTCTGTTGCAGAGTTTCTCCCTAGGTGCACTGTGGCAAATATGGAAACAGCTATCTGGAAGCAACTGCAGTTTTGCAAGTTGGGGTCAAACTCAAGAATTCCCACGAATCCTCTCCCAGCATCTCATGATCCATCTATTTTGGCTAACAGGCAGCATTCTTAAAGTATTAACAACCATCCCAGATTAAAAAAAAATAAATAAAGTGTTACATGTCATGATGCCCTTCTTCATACTCAACAGTTTTTGGAGATGYATTTGAATTTCACCCTTCAGTTGGCTCTGCAAGCCAACGACTGCCCTGCAAAGCAGAACTGACAGCAGTTTTAGCAATGGCACTTGCCATCTAGTTTGCCTGCAGCTTTACCAACAGGAGAAAAAGAACTCTCATCACCTGAAGGAACTTCTGCTGAAACACAGCCATTTGGTGCAGGTTTGTATTTGTGTTCAAGAAACAGCAGTAAAGGCACTGTTTTGGCACAATGTGACACGGCCACCATCCAGTACAGCATGTCAGGATGACAAAGAATAGCTTCGGGAGATCTGTATGCAGGTAATCTCAGAGCTGCAGAAGCAACTCACCAGCAAGAAAGCTGGAGCTATAAACACATTTGCGGTGAAATATAAGCAATTGTGCAAAGACTGTTCAGAACATCAGGGGTTAACAGTGTCCTCTACATCTTAATTTGCTCATATCTTGCTCTCCCTATGTATTTTCACATGGTGCTTAAACAGAATATCTTGACTGCTGAGATGCTAATTTTCGTAATGGAAAATTCCTTAAAATATCCCTAGACTGCTGAAATGCTGTTTTGTATTTGAAAAAATGCCTAGAAAGTAAGAGAACACAGTGCCATGGTACAATCTGAAGTGTACCTCCTAACATACTAGGAATACTGTTGTCTTCGGAGGGGCAGGGAGAAAACCTTGCTCAAAATACACAGACAGTAATCAGTATCACTACAATTTTGCCCAGTACTGGGCAAACGCACTATTTACTATAGGGTGGTCCAGGCATGTTCAGGGTGGTGTGGTGTTGTTCGTCTTTTGTCTGGGACACTATAAAGAAGAAAACCAGGAACTACTTTGAGAACACAAGAAATGGAAAGGTTTGTTGACTGCAGCAGCAGACCAGCATGGAAGTGTCAGGAAAGCCAAACTGGAAGATTGCTGAGTAGACAGCTGAGGTAGARAGAACTTCAGTGTCACTGCACTGAGGATGCTTTGAATGCAGTCAACAGAAGGAGTAGGTAAAAGAGGAAACAAAGGAAACACAGTAAAATGAAGTAAGGTGGGGGTTTTTTTGCATTGTGTGTATTTTTTCAATGCATTTAACAAGACTGTGATTTTAAAAAAAGATCTCTGCTTGCACAATTTAAAATTGCAGGCAGCGAGTAAAAGCAAACACTGTATGTTATGTCCTCACTGCCCAGAAACTGCGGCGRGGGGGACGATGCCAAGGTACAGTCTAGCATATACTATCACTTTCTCCTTACAATAGGAATAAATCTACTGAGTCAAAAGGAAGTTGCCCTCCCCGGGGCAGGCTGTGTATGACYGGCAGATGAGGTGTGTGCATCAGAGTCTGTCCAGTCCCCTTACACATCTGAAGGGAAGAACAGATCACAGGAAAGGAATAATGGTCTTCAGGCACCTCTTCATCATAGGAGTCAATGCCTGTTCCAGCATACTCATGACAAATTCTAATTCGCTCGTGGCTTTTCTAATAACGACTAGTGTTGCAGTCACTGTGGGAGGCCCAGATGTTTTCCTTTGCTTTTCTGTAACTGAGCTTCAGGTTCTAACAATGTAGATAAAACCCCTTTGGTCACCCTTCCGGCAATTGTCCTGTCAATATCCTTGTTGCAATGTCTGTTCTCAAAGGCTTTGCAAACTTTCGCTCTCTGTTCAATAATTAGGAAGATGTGACAGGACAGAGCACAAGACAGAGTACCATGCTACAGAGCAATAGTGCTCACTTATTCAACAGCAATTTTTGCTGTGTATCTATTTTACACAGTAAGTTGTAACTGGGCAACATGGCACAGAGCAGCAGAGGACACAGAGGAAAACAGATGAGTTCACCCTGGTAACACGGGGAGCAGTATCGATGGCAGCTGGAAGGTTGCCAAAAGAGTGAACAAGATGTGCTCAAATATTAATATTCATTAACTGATGTTCTGTGAACTTTCTACAGCTTCAATTGCAATTACAGAATGTGCATTACCTCACCAGCCACTACTTCTTACAAATTGCATCCTGTTAAGGATGAAATCATTTCAAGGAAGAGAAACTGAATTTAATGAGGATCAAACTGTCTTGCAGAAGCAATCCTTAAACGTAACTCAACATTTTTCAGAAATTATATCAGCCATCCCCATTGAGTTCTGGTATATAACCAATGTCTGTAGTAGGAAATCTTTTCATTCGGGATCATAAGAAAACGATGATACAGTTTTAAAAAACCAAATACATTTGAGAGTTGGATTTACTGATGACCAGCGGGCCCAAAATTCTAACAAGTTGTCATTTTCACTTTTGATAAAACTTGGGTTGCTATTACTTACTAATTTTCCATTTCTGTAAAGCAACAGTACTAATTATTTTAAAAGCCATTACCGAAGGAAAGATGGACTTCACAGATTTGGAAGACAGAAAAAGCAGTGTGATATAAATGGGGCACAGATTTACCAGAGCATCTCCACTCCCAGAAAGTCCTGCTCTTAAAGAATCGTCAGTCCAGTGCAGAAGGAATAGTAAAATAGTGCTTGTTAATTCTCATGGCAGGTAATGCACTTTAGAGCCAAATAACTACTAAGAGAATCATCTTAAGATATAAAACAGAGGCTGACAAAAGACATCAATTAACTGTCATTTGAAAGATTATTCATAAGTACTTGAAATTTTAATTTGATTAAGGAGAAAATGAAAGGATGACACCAAACACTACACAGGAGCTCTTCACACCACTTTTCAGCAACGTGAAACAATGCCCTTGCCAGTGAGAGAGACTTCTGTAATCTTACCCAGAAAAGGACAAAAATATCACTTTCTGGTCAGCCTGGTCAGCTATTTATATTTCTCTTGGCATAAAAGTATATGTGAAAAAATATTTTTCTTAATAGTTATTAATTATTTGATTACTAAGTTCTCTCGCTAACTCCTTCAGTTTAAATCATAATTTTTATACTTTTCTAGTACTTCTCAACTTAGTATTCTGAGCTAAATTTCTGTTGACTGTTCTACTCTTGTCAATTCTTCGTGCAGCCAGTATTTGCTTTTTATTTTCTAAATTAGTGCTTATTTACTTCCTCCAAACTTTTATCACCAAATTCACTTACAAACAATATGCTGTCTTAGTTATTAARTAAATTAAATATTATTATAATGTAATTAATTATAATATTATATATAATTATATAAATGAATATAAATAAATATTCAAACTTCTGTGTTATTTCAACTTTATTCTAAAAGTAACTACCTATTCTAAACATAACTACTAAGCTAATGTACACCTTTATTTATTTACTGAGATGATCGTTTTACTAGTCTGATGTGGGTCACATCTTTGAACACCGGATCATATGGATTGGAATTTCTTGAATTATCAGCTTTCAAGATTGCCTACTGAGTTTTTAACATAAAAGTGTAAGCACCACACATACTTTTGTTTTAAAATCATATTACTTTTTTTATATATTTTAATGATACCTCCTACTGATGAAAAACAAAGATATTCCATTCATATAAAACTTCTCAGGTGTGTTATAAAAAGTATTTAGAACAAGAAAGAGACTAGAAGGTTGACTTTTCAATAGAGAATAGAAGTTTTACTATAGCTAAGTACATTATCTAAAATAGACAGTAGGTGGGATTAAAACTCCATGTCAGAAAGTAGACAGTCAAACCGCTTAGATGTTAGAATATTAAATGTGCCAAGATTGAATAATTTCAACTCAAGAGAGATGCACATTTTCATTGTAAACGCCACCTTTCATTGTATGTCTTTGGAACATCAAACTGTAATGGGATGCTACTACCAAAATGGGACCTCTGAGCTTTCTTTTCAGAAAAAAAAGCCTTTCTTTCTGAAAGGCTTACTTTCTTCAAAGGCAGACATTAAGTATTTTAATTAGGTCATTAAAAGCTTCAAACAGGCATCATGCTAATCTTTTTCATTTCCAAAACACTGATGGTGTGACGGACGCATTCCAGACAGGTGAATGCCGAGCATTCAATGCAGAGGAATCCACCATCTGGCCCATCAAGGGACTTAAACAGCCCCCTTCCCTCATGTCTATTTTTTTCAACTACTATTCTATACGTGGAACAATGGTGAGTCTAGATTTTCTCTCAGAAACAAACAAGCAAACAAAAAACCCCACACATCAGATACAGGCAGAAATCTGTATGGTTTTATACCTTACTAACAACCGTAATCTTCCCATTTGAGGAAAGGCTTCCACAGAACTCACATATTTAAAAATAACTGCATCCCCACACATGTGAACTGATTATTTAAACAACTTTGAAAGATGAGCTTAGCTGCATATTTCTGAACTACAAATTGACAGTAAGTTTGAGGGGTAACCCACAGTACAGAAAAAAATTTAAGCGATCTCCTGTCAGCAAGACCATCTTAAAAAAAAAGAACCGAACAGAAAACCTAAAAATTATGGCTGTTGAAGACCATGTTTCATCAGCCTTTAAATGTTCAGTTCGTGATCCTCTTTCTACGATCTTACCTATTTGCCAAAGTTAGCTATAACTACTTCTGCAAAACTCTGGCTTTACCTGTTCTTTTTAGATATTATTTTAATACGTATACTTAACTGATTCGGAAAGCATACAGTCTATTCCATTCCCATGTCTCTGATATTAAAAGCCAAAAGATAATCAATGGTAGGGGTTAAAGTTCACAGCACTGGCTAATTCAGTTTTTACACAGTGCGATGTTGCATCCCTGCGACTACAGGAACTGCTTAGAATTGCTCATGAAGGTCTCAAGCTCAGACTAAACGTGTCAAAGCTCAAAGACAAAGTGCATGTAATAAAACTGTCTTTGTGTTTATACAATCACTATTATTATTTGTATCAAAGAAAGACTCATATTGGGATTTTATTGTGCCATACATTGTGGATTTATATTGAAAGSTGGATCTTTCCAAATGTATCAGAAACAGTCTGCAGTTTACATCTACAGTCAGAAACATCAGTAATACATAAATATGAAGTGCAACAGAACCTTGCTGTATCTCTAAATATTTTCATTTATAACCAATTATAATTGTAACTGATATTGTTGTAAAAGATCAGTAGGCATATTACTACAGCTGTAAAATTTATGCATCCTACCCATGGCATACAGCTAATAAAAGAGCAACTTGGAGCATTTTCCTTAGCACAGGAAATCTAGTTCTCATTTTCTAATTTTGTAGACACTGAATCCATGCCTATTTGTTTGCTTGTACTTCAGCTGTTGGGTTCATAGGGTCACATGAATAATTATAAGATTATTTTGGATAGTACTTAGGGGCCAGGAAATTCTCAGAGTTTTCATGACTGAATTGTTTAATAGACTTTTAGGTCAGGCTACAGAACATGATTTCAGGAAACAAAATAACTTTGTTCTATAAAAGAGGCATTTTCCACTTTAAGGTTTTTTTTTAATTACCTAGAAATAGAAAAGGCACCATTCCTTGCCCAAAGTAACAATAGAACAGTGATACTCTGAACTTAATTTTTAAATGACATATTTAATCTTAATTTACTGATAAAAAGTGAGTCTTCATTCATCACTGCTCACAATGAACATTCAATAACAATCCTAAAAAAAAGTATCTTGTAAATTTTTAGAAGAAAAATTTTGGCTAAGACTAAGCAATCACAATAATCTAGCATGGTGAAGATGAAGCAACTTTACTGATGTTGGTATCTTGGATCAGTAACATAGTACCTTCAATACTATTCATCTTCCCCAGTCATTAGCTGCTAAGGAAGACCGTGCTGTATCTATAGAAAGTATCAAAAGTTTAAGATAAGAAGACAGCGTGAACAGGTAATAATACACAACGCAGTGACCTAAATCCTTGTTTTCAGTTGGTGTGTTCAAATGCTGCCTTAAACAAAATAACTGTCCTGCAGAACACAGTACGTTCAATTTTCACATCATGTTTTTATTTTGTATGTGACACAACTTTGATGGTGGATACCTAATACACACTAATAGCCATACTTACATTAAGACAACTGTATACTAGAATAAAACTGTATTTACAGAAGTAATTCTTACTGAAAGAGTTTTTGAGTTTCATCCGAATCCACTAAAAAGATGAAATTATGGCAACACTAYGATAACGTTAAAATTGATGAGTTTATTTTGCTGTCTCCAAATAGAGTTTTGGAAGCCAATTCCAAGATGTACACAGGGGTCAATGATTCATTAATTGTATTTCCAGTTTAGTTCTACTTGCCTGAAATGCACAAAATAGATAATCTAATGTTCTGCAATTTTCAAAAATTCTAATTCCTTTATCACAGTTAAAAGATGTTTTCTTAAAGTAAATATGCTTGTTTTAAGAGAGAGTATGAAAGTGACTGAGAAAGAGAGAGTGACCGAAAAAGGGAGTGGGAATGAGAGAGCATCAGTTCAGTATTTAAACTACACTTTTTAATTGTTAATGAAGTAAATATGATTCTGCAGGACCAGAGTATATGTTCTCCTTTCTTTTCCCACTGGAGTGGAATGTCACTTGAGGTTTGATTTTCAGAATTTAAGGCATCTGGCTTAAGACCAGAAGAACAAAAATATTTTAAATTAACTTTCCTTATTCTCTGGGGATTGTTACAGACCCAGGGACTACAGTTTAGTCATCCATGAGATTTATTTTGCTTTAGCATTAGCTTCGACTACACTTTGTATATACAACAGCTTCCTTACCAAAATTCATAGTCATTCTGCTCAGTGCAATCATTTTTATAAATTGCAATTATATTCACTGAATTACATGTGTAAGTGACCTATGTATATGCTTAACCTCTCAAAATGAAGGATAAAACTTAGATTCCTTTTATAAGCTTCTCTTTCATACCATCACACCAGTTTTGAAAAACTTTGACTCATTTATCCATAATTATACATGCCCAATTTAGGATTTTTTTAAACTTTTTCAAAAGCTTCATCCTAGTGAGAAATAGTGCCCTTCAATAGCTTTGGGAGAGCTGAGTACAGATTTGTTTTGAATTAATTGCACCAAGTTTTCACGTACATAATATTCATGTACTTGAGGGAGGAAAATTTGTAGTGGATGTTTCAGTTAACTCCCAAGCAAAAATGGTTGTTTGCTCTCTCATTTTAAATAATTAGCATAAAAGGACAGAAAAACCTTGAAAGCACTGTATGTTTCCATGAAACTCTGATAGTAGCATAACATTTTACTGAAGTCTCAAATACTCTAAACTTGACGAGCATAATGTTAAGATCTTTAGAGGGCATTTTTGTCACAGTAGCATCATTTGGAGAATAAGCAGGCAGCCTTTTTTGTTCAAATAGTGCTACAATAAGAACTTGAGGCGGCATCAGGGACAAAAAACAGAAAAAAGTACTTCATAAAGGCTACAGAGATCTAATGGATCTTTACGGTAGTACAGAATAAACAAGCAGAGAATTTCCAGACCCTTATTTTCCAGTAGCGTATCAAGGACAATCTATTCCCATTGAAGGTAAAGTTTTCATATGCTTGTAGTAACAGAGGTCTCATCAAACCCCAAATCTACTTAACATATATAAACCTGTTATAATACTAGCATAGAAAAAGGCATTGCTGTGGTGAAAAAAAGTAATTTCCATCTGAGACATGTACTTCTAAAATCTATTTTAAAATTGAGTCTTTATATTCCAAAAGTCACTCTACAAACGGTACTAATACATTTTTCTACAATGAAACCTGCCTATGAAGATTTATCTGTCAAAGACCATATGAAAGAAAATGAAGCAATGATGGAAGTTTAGGTGCTTATCGAAATTTAAGATGGAAAGTTTAGTATTATTAAAATAACTGATACGAAGATGACACTTCTTAAGAGTCACGGCCTCTCAAAATTAATAGAGAAGTAAGAAGGAGTAAAGATGGAAACAAATACTACTCCATAAACTAAGTTAAGATGGTTTTGATAACTCTGTACCCTCAATATGTACTTGACAAACTTATGTGACTGTAATTTAACATTTTAGTCTAGCCATTCTTTTTTTATCTCCTGACTGGCTACCTGTGTATTTACTTTCTTCATGGGGCATTACTCCTCTGGACTTACTAATACATCAGTGAAGCCCATATTCACATACATCCTACTTATCAATATGGTCATTTAATAATATGTTCTATCTGTATATCCCACGACTCACCTTTTTTATCACTGTGGACACACTTTAAAACAGGAATTTTATCTTCCTATGCATTTATTCAGCTCCTTGGAAAATATGTCCCAGAGCCTAATGCTGCCAAACATTATCACAGTATACGTGACTTTTAACACTATTCATAATGTATCAACATTCAGTTACCTTTTGTTTTATCACTTCGTAGCAGCACAAAGAAAAAAGTAGATATTTGGGCCCTTTACTGAAGACCTCAAAGATTTGTCATAAGGTTCCCAGCCTATTTGCTTTTAACATAGTAAAGCTACAACACTAAACTACAAAAGCATCAGAGAGGTAACACTCCTCCCGCTATATAAATGAAAATGAGACAAGTTGTCACAGAGATACAGAGTTTGTGTTCATTAAGTATAACCATCACAACTTACTCTTACTAATCATCAGAGCTTACATAAAAAAAATAACATTATTACGCTATTTTTAATAGTAGTTACTTGGGATTCCTCATTAATCAACTTACACAATAAATTGCTTGGGCCAAGTCAAAAGCACTGTTCACAGTTTGAATTCCTGAAACATAGTACTTTACTGGAAGAATAATCCAGTACACTTAGACATTACAATTTTCAAGTTTTTTCAACTATTTAAAAGTACAACATATGTTTGAGAAAAGGAAATAATTCTCTCACTATCACCACTAGTGTGTAGTGAGCTGCCTGTAATTTTAGTTTCATGTGCATATGATGGAAGAGTAACACAAAACGATATTTTTAGTATTTATAAAAACATACATAATAATAAAATGTCATCCTGACTGTATTTCTACTGAGCATTTATCTGTTGATTACACTGAGTGAAGTGATAGGTACTGAATTTGTTTTAGTTTATATTCTTACTGAATATTCAAAAAAACAAATCTTATATGTTCATTTTATGATTTCACTACACCTTACTAAAAAATAGCAAGCATTTTCTATAAATCTTTGCTGTACATGCAATATTTCTTCATCAATTTACAGTAACTGACTTCATTAACTGTGTCTAAGTATTTTATCAAAACAACAAAGAAAGAAGAAGAAAAGACTGTAATTATATTACTTTATTTATAGAGTTAGAACCCAATACTAAGCAAACAAGTAGACAGAAATTCATCCAAGTTTTATAACTTTAAGTACTAAAATACTGTAAGTGGCTTTACAATCAAAGAGTAAGTTAGTAAACATTCACATGCAGTATGCCTAATTTAAATAAAAAGGAAACAACACAGACTTTTAGAAATTACTAGTTGTTTACATCTGCAGGGTAAGTATTGACTGAAAAAGTAGCATGTTCCAGTAAGAAATATCCTGCTTAATATACCAAGAACATATTTTTCTGCAGCGCTACAGCCTTCTTTCTGAAGAAGGAAAGCCTTCCTGTTATTCCTGCAGTAAGAAAAACTTTTTTATATTTTATATTACATGAACCATACCTTTTCCCCTTGTGTTTCACCATATCCATATCCATATCAACTGGTAGGAAAAATGACAAAATTGTATAGAAATTGAAACAAGCAGACACAAGCAGAAACTGCAASTTAGCTTTCTGCAATACAAGATGACAGTCTGTTCTCGTCTACAGAGACTGCCTAAGAGCCTGGAGAGAAAAGAAGTACATTGCCAAATCTTAATCCTGTCACTGCATTTCACATGTTGCTGCCTCACCTCTGCAGCTCCTACATGTCTACTTTTCCAACAGTCAGTGGAAATCTGTTCATTGTAAAAACTCTGTAAGCATTTTAGTTTAACCACAGACACACAGATAATAAAATCTGAAATATTTAATATTTAATTTTGCTGACATACTGGAGTTTGCGTTTATATTACTGCAAATGAAATGATGCAATGCTAAGTTTATCTGAAAGCACTGCCTTAGAGTCCTGGTATTGTATGAATTTATAGAAAAAATATTTTACAATGTTAGCAATTAAGTAATTTCTAAAATGTATTTATAAGTACAGAAAATAATGTCACTGGCATGATGTAAACTCATTGTAAGTAAAAGTAAAATAATTCTTCCCACATTAGATTTCTCATCTCTAAGCTACTAATACAATTAGATTATTGCAGCAAACAGACAGATTAATAGGAGAGAAACTGTGAGCCAAATTATATAAACACAAGAAGATTATTTTTAATTACTGTCCTCTGGAAACAGTTCCCAAGCATACTGCTGAGGGTGCTGCACACTGCTCTGCTGTAATGCCACAAATGTCCTTTTCTATTGACCCACCATATTTCTTCACAAGGGGGCACAATTTAGAAAGGAAAGGCCTGTTTCACAAGTAATTTTTGCAAACCTAAAAATTCCAGGGGTGACTGTATGCTACTTTAAGAGGGTCGCAGAGGAACACAAAGTAGATGAAAGAGAATTTTTCCTAGTGCAGGAACTGAAATAAGCAGTCTTACAAATCCATTTTCTTTTAGATTAAAGTATAGATGAAGGAGCCAACATGGAAGTACTACAGCACACTGGGTATTTCGTGGCTTCATGGCCTTACACTCCTCAGGAAGGCTCCTTAAAGTGGGTCACACTTCAAATAAACTTGAATAAATCCGTATCTGGTTACCTGGGTAACTTTATCTCAGAAGTGGGCCTTGTTACTATTTAGTTTATCCTCAAATACTGCTCTTGAAGAACTTCATCTGTGGACAAACACTGATTGAAAATCAACGATAGGTGAGAATAACAAGTCACAGAAGGAAAAAAAAAAAAAAAAAGAAATGTGTGATAAAGGTAATGATGATAAAGGTAAAAGTAGGAAAGCCACTGAGTAGCAGAAACTATGCAGTAAATGTGACAGTTGCGTATCTTCTGAAAACATATTTTAAATAACATGACTCACTCCTTACTGCCTTTAAAATACCTTCCCTTACAGTTATGGAAAAACTAACACAGAAGAAAAACTATGAAAAGGTATGCTACAGTTTCATGCTAGAGTGTCAGGAAAGTAAACAACATGCAAAACATCCAACTATCAGTAAAACCCGATAGCTTCCTTCAGCGTCCTCTTACAATAATTAACAGACAGCAACATATAGAGAAAAAGGGTACATGGCAGAGACCATTGATGACTTCTCCTATCCACAGAAAACAGATACAATGATTTCTGAACAAACTGTAACAAATGTTTTAATATTATTGTACTAATAGTACTTATCAGGACTATCATTATTAAATATAAAGTCATCTAGCAAGTAATGTAAAAATAGAAGGAAATAGCTGAGTTCTATTAAAAAATTTTACAAAAATTCACAAMATCTTGTCATTAAATGCTCCAAAGATCAGTACATTGCAGCTATTTTAACTACTGTAGACTCTGGCATTACAATCCAGTTTTCTCACTCTTCCAGAACTGAAGCAAAGACAATTTCACATGCATGTTTTTGTTGAATAAGACCTTCTGGAATATGTTGTATCTATTTTTCTACAGAATCTTTACTTTCACTAAAAATAATGAAACATCATAATGAAACAAGTACCTCTGGAGAACTGTTCTTTAGAAGAAATAATTTGTCTATCTCTAATCACTGATTTTCTGGTATTGCCTTGACATTATAACATCTGCTTTGGTACCCAAAATTCCCTAATAACAATTTGTGGTTTATTTCCTCAAGTGCTGGCAGCCAGAAGAGATTTCTTACCTGTTATTGTCAGGGAAAATGTACTTTTGCTTGACAAGGCATGACTACRGAATATTCTAAAATTTGGCTCTTTTTTCCTGTAAGGATTTCTGTCTAGAAGACAACTCCTTTTCATGGTATCAATACTGACAGAAGTCTTTACATGGAATTCCCAAGCATGAAAAGACAGGGTAAACACCTCTTCCACATACACCAATTTCATTACATTATTTGGAAATAGGGATCAATCAATGACATTTGAGCAAAAGGGCAACAGAAAAAGTATGCTGGAAGGAGAGTCCATATGGGTAATCTGTGAGAGGGATAGCTGTAGTCTCTTCTTTGCCTACTTTATGCCCAATAATGAGTGTGTTTCTAGGTAGAACAACAACGTAGTAGGTACACACACTCTGCTTTCTGTTTTCTAGCTACTGATTAACTTTGTTGAAGAGCACCTGTCAAAATCGAGAATCTTTGATAGAGACATATCATATAAATATTTAAAGATACCTATCCCACAGAAAACATGTTGGATACACTCCTAACCATGCTGAGGTTTGCAGCACAGATCAGCTCCTCAAAGAAATCCCCTACCATTATACATGTCTTGCAACCACAAGTTACAAAAAACAGCTATTCTTCCTTAGCTGGCCTGCCAAACGTTTTACTGGAAACAGAGAGAAACATCTACAGACGTTCTACCTGCTAATATTTAGAAAATTGACATCTTACATGATATTCCTTCACTTCATTGAAACCACTTTCTTCATAATGGGTAGCCCCACTTTTACATGGGAGATATTAATGAAAAGATGCCTGTCTTTACTATAATCATTCCAGTCCCAGCAGCAGCTTCTATTTCCACTGTAAAGGGAACACTGTAGGGGAATAACAATCGTTCTGAATTAAGCAAACTAGGGAATATAATAAAGTTCAGATAAGTAGTTTTAATTGCTTAACTACAAGAGAATTTATTCCAAGATAAATTTGAAGTTTGTTGGCAAACATCTATGGGCATTTAGTTCGTAAGGTATTGACATTTTCAAGTCTAAGGACATTTTAAAGGACACATTAATGATTTGTTAGCAAAATGGGTTTTGAAAAAAAGGTAATTGATAAGAAACATGACTAAAGTAAAAAATAATGGCTTAAAAACATGCAATGGATTTAGCTAAGCAGCTCTAGAATCTGTAGCTTTACCTAGCTTAGCAGCATATAATATATATGCTATTATATATATGCATATAATATATGCTGCTAAGGTTCACATTCTTTCATAGCTACTACTCTACAATTGCTGCAAAAGTGTTCTCTGAAAATTTAGAACAAAGCATCTGAACAAAAGATATAATTTGAACTGAAAACTCCTAACTCCTGGAGTCCATAATAAAATCTTCACTCTAAGTGCCTATGACCACGTCATTATCCAAATAGTGTGAACCCTGATACCATCTAGTACAGAAACTGCTTTACTCTTTTAAGCTTCTTTAACGTGCAGCATGATCCACTATGCAAAGAAATACTTCAAGACAGCCAGTCTGTTCTTGGCAGTCCCCACAAAACAAAAATCTAACAGATTTGTTCAAATACAATTTAAGTGCACTTCTGGCAGATAAACAATGAAATTCTCTTTCCTCTTTGGGGACTTAGGGTTTGTGCAGAAGAACGAAACACTATCTAAATTCCACGTATAGCTTGGTAATGCTCTCCATCAGTTGAATTCAAGATCATCATGTCCCCATGGTCCTGAACATATTCCTTTCTATACAAACAGGCTCGTCGAACTAACTAAATTTACACTACCCTAAAGTGCCTCTCTACACAAATAAACAGGAAAAACTGGGAGGAGGCGGCTGACACACCTACGTTCATTTAAGTTTTCAGGCCTGAGCTGTTTCTGAGATCTCATCAGGAACTCCAAGTATCGCATGCAGGACACGAGGTAAGTGTTGACATGCCTAAACCAGTCAGGAGTCAGGCACCAGTAAGACATCCTTGCTCCCTTCATCTTAGCACAAGGTTAGCAAGAAAACCAAATGCTTTGCCTGTCAAATACACTTTTCGTGTATTTTTCAGTGCCACAACATATGGATCTAATAGCATGAGAAGATTTACAAGATTCCACTCGTCTGTGGAATACAACAAATGAACAACGTTGTTCCTTCTAACCCACATCAACAGCTTTTTTGTTACTTGTTGTTCTTCCAGTCCAAGAAAGAAAAGCTGTTTTCTCAATAATGTCAAGGAATTTTAGGTAAAAAAACCACTGCAAAATGACTGAGGGATGCCAGTTTAAAGTTCACTGTGCCAGCACATGAGGCATAAATGGTGCAACCTGCTTTAGCAGAAAATTACATTCTCCCCAGCTGCAGGATTTTCTTGACAAAAAGGTGAAGGTGCACTATTACTCAGCTTTGTTCTCCTTTCAAAGAGAACAAACCATCTCTGCAGAAAACTGACTATCTGACCTCTTAATTAAGAGTCTGTCAATTGTAAAATAGCTTTAATTTCACAGTGACCTTCTTTGATACTGGAAAGAGCAGAAAATTTGTGCCATAGCATGGAAACGAACTCCATATTTCCTACAAATCATTAAATACATATCTCATTAGCTTTCTAGTTCTCCATATGAATGGAACTGGAGAGAGCACATATCTGCAAGGAACGCTATTACAGTATACAGCCTGGGGGGGGGARTGAAGACAACATCCAACATATCCTCTTTGGTCTGCTTGCCAAGTCTGTCCCAAAGCAGAAAAACCCAGATGCAGAACTCTGGTGTTACAAGTTCTCCCACATACCTTTCATTAAGTTTGTCTGTGTAGGTTTGTCCCAAAGGGCTTTAGCTTCTTAGACATTTTGGAATCTGCATCTGTACCAAGGCAGGCATTTGCAATACGTTAAGTACTCCAATCCTTTCACTGAAAAAGTGTGAGCTATGTTTTGAGCTCCAGTAACTTATGCTTTTCATCACAAATAATCTGTACTATTTGATCCAAACCATCCCTGGAAAGCTTCTCCTCGGTGAAAGGAGAAAAACATTCCCATGAAAAATTATTTCCTCCAAGAACATAAATGGGAACTCTCCAGCTCATAAAATTACTAGTAAGAAGGAAGGAAGACAAAAATTCAGGAGACCATTTTAGAGGAATTCAGAAAAACAGACTGAAGCCTAGCTTGCACTTTTTATACCTGACAAAGACCAACTGAAAAGTCTGTGTTAAAGCCTTGCCAGAAATGTCCATCACTAATGACCTTAACATTTTCTTTCCTGTATATTTCCTAATTTCTAAAGTTTATTAAAAAGTTTTACTAGTACTGTGTAGGTGAATTTTTCTGTTACTTTCCAAAACTTCCAGGAGGAAGGAAAACTATACCCCAAAATCAGTACACACCACTACTACAGTTTTACAAACACAGCAGAAGTGGTGGAAGTAAGTACGTAAATAACATCTCCAAAATAAGCAGAGGAAGAGTCTGAAGGAAAATCTGTAACTTCTACCTTCCAGTATGTCCCTCTTCACTGAACAACTCTCCTTCAACTGCCACAATTACAAGACTAGACAAACCTTTGTCTGCTGCCTGACCTTTCCAAGGGAGTGCCTATCTCTTTCTATGAGTTGGATAAAGAAAAATTGGTGTATGAATCAGTCACTCTTAGACAGAGTTTTGTGCACAAACTCAGATTTTTTCAGAGGAGATACAGATATACAACAATCCTGTTATCCTTATAATTATACATAAATTTAACAAAAAATCAACACTGCCAAAACTTTATACATACAATGTAACTGGGAAACCCTCATTCCCTTTTCCTTTTTTTTTTTCCTTATGAATGCTTCTGAGACATATAAAGAAAAGAAATTATAGTGCCAACTTTCTTCATAAGAGGTCTGAAAATAAATCTAAATCTAAAAAATAAGAAAGATGATCAGAATGATTTTCTAGAATAGCATCCACAAAGTTCACACGTTTCTAAGTTTTTGGCATCTTATTTTTTGCATCATATAGGTCAGTATTTGTAGTTTGAAAATTTTAATCCTAAATTTCTATGGGGGAAAAAAAAAAAGTTGTCCAGAAGAAACTGCCTACTGGACMGCTATGGATATTAACACAGAACAGGATTTTCTTTCACTGAGACACTGCAAAAACACCAAAACATGACTATAAGAAAACATCCAGGAGAAAGTTTTACAGTCTGACAGTGGTAAACACCATATAATAATAAAATATTTTTAACCCACCCAGGAGTATTCTTTGAAAGTGCATATAGGGAACCAGTATCAAAGCCATACTATTCTTAAATATAAATGCTAACTTTATATCAACTGAACTTGTATTCTTCTGAGCTAAATGGTTTTTAGAAAGCTGCTATTATTTGTGAACTTCAAAACTGGAGCTATTCAGATGATTTCTTTTGGCCAGATCAGAAAACACAGCTACACACTATGTTTAATAGTTAAGATTTTCATCTGATTCCACCTACTGGTAGGAAAATTGTTTTCTATAGCCATGACAATGAAACAAACAAGCAAAAAAGCTTTGCCCACAATTTTATTCAATTAGTAGAAAGTAAAATGGGCAATCAGGTTTTTCCAACAAGGAATCTGATATCCAACATTTAAAAATCTGCTAGTGAAGACTTTAAGGAGTGATAWTGCAATGTTTTTTGAAATTCACAGGCTATATTGAGGCTTGAATAACTTCTTGTAAACATTTCGACTTTAAAGCCTAAACTTGTTTGAAATGCGTAGCAGTAAAGATTGAAAAAAATGAATTTCATTTTAAATTTTTCTTTCATACAATCTATCTTATTTAGTGTTTGCACTGTTCTTTACATGAAAAAACGTTTCTTTTCATCATTTTGCCAAGAGCAACATTTTCATAAATACAGATTTTTAAATGTTTTTCAAACATATATGTGAACACAGAGGACATTTTAAGCAACAAAACGAAGCAAATTGAATAAATCTTTTATATTCAGATAACTTGCCCGGAATAAATTTTTTAGTTTATATTCATATAAACATAACTGTTATGACACAAGACTGTCCAAGAGAAAATATAATCTCTGTTCAAGCCATATAAGCACAAAAAGCCAGGGAGGTTGGCTCCATGATGGGCAATTCACCTCAGGGAAAGATTATTTTGTCTGGTTTGTAGAAGAAAGTCAGCAAAACACCAAACCCCAACTTTAAACCATTTTGTGAGGATTCCCAAGCTAGTAAAGTGGGGAAAAAAAAATCAGAAAAATAAAGTTTGACATATACATCATGGACCTTATTCTTCTAAATAAAAAGTGGGATCTAGACTAATTGACCTACATGACATCATAAAGCCTGTGGAAAGATCCAAGTCTTCTGCTTGGTCCCATAGGGTGGAAAAAGACCTGCCTCCCTAACTGTGCTCTTAAGYTGGAAATGAAAACAAGAAAATTTCTGCCCAGCTTTTCAGTGAAAGTGGAGGAGGGCTTCATCACAAATTGCCTGAAGGAATCCTTGAATACCTTTTAAATATCATAAAAACACTTCCCCTCCTCCCCCCCCTTTTTTTTTTTTTTTTAAATCTCTTGGCCTGTTTTGGGCCAGAATTCACTTGTATCATTCAATCAGATTGGGAAAAATACTTTTTTTTTTTTAATATAATATGGAAGGAGTCATCCAGCATTTCATGGGGAGACAACAGCAGCATGTGGAAAATGCTTAAAAAATTGACAGGAAAGGATCTTTTCAAAGCAACTTCAGACACCAGTGTTTGTTGAACCTTTTGAAGTGATGTGGGCTTTTTGAAAGTAAATAATATAAAACATTTTAGACACAGTAAGATTCATAGCACAAACCAGATAATTTACTCCCAATGGAGCATACATGTTTGTGAAAGAATACAGGACCACGTGAAGAAGTATAAACCTGTAGCCATTTTAGCAATGCTCCACTGAACAATGTGCTTCCCAACCAGCGAAACAGTTAAAAGGGGGGTGAGCTTGTACGTGCTGTTCCTTCATGAAATATTGGACACAGAAAAGTGCCAAAGCAGCTTAGTTCAGGAAGCAGCTCTGTTATACTACAGTGCAAAAACATTTCAACTGTAATTTTTGCAAATAATGTGAACACTTGTTCTTCTGGATTTTTAAACGTTATTTATCTTTGACTGTTGAGAAATAAATTAGTTACAAGAAGAATAACAGAGCTATGAAGTTTGGAGTCACATGTAAGTCTGTTGAGTCTACTGTAAGTAAATCTACTGTCACGAAGAATCTTTTTAAATACTTCTAAAGTAGCCAGTTACTTCCAGTAATAAAGCAAACCACGAATGTTTCCACGTGCAATTAAATCTCCATCTTGTTTGTACACCATGACTGAACTAACAAACCTTCAGAGCTGGGAATGTGGTGCAGCACAGTGCAGACACCTGAACTAGCTCTGTGAAATCAGGAGCGTGTGGAAGCAACAGCATTACCTGTTTTTTCCATTGTGCTGTATTTCAGCTCTCTCCTTGCCATTACGTTAGCTAATGGAACAATGTCATAACATGGTGATGACAATTCCATTTCACACATGCATTGATTACAATGTATTTGAATAATTCACTCCTTTTCAGACTATAAGCACAAACTTGCTTTTAATTGATCCCTTCTGTAGTAAATCACAGTATGAAAGACATTATGAAGTACTTTTTCAATTCTTTTCTAATATGCTAAGAATAAGTTTAGAAAAGATAACTTTTTAGGTTTGATCAGTCTAAAGAAAAAATGAGGGAGCTGCAATATCAGTCTTCCAGTAGATAACAGGAAGACCGATGTCCATGTCCACTAAAAGAGCAAAGAATAAAAACTATCCACCAACATAACAGAAATTATCTATCAGAATCAATATACATTGACTGCTCCACTTGTTACCCCAAGCTATGTCTACTCTGTAAACTATCCTGAAATGCATATCCTGAAGTCTTTCACCCATGCACCATTGTGTGAAAGGAAAACATTCAATACTGGCCACACTCTTTACTGTATCTGCCTAATCTAGGTTTTTAAAATACCCAAGTCATGTCTACCTTCACATCTACTAGCAGCCTAACACTTAAAAGCACGGCTTTCTGTACAAAATGGTACTTGATGAAACTGTGCCCCAAATGGCTGGCAAAAAGCAATTCTGACCTGCAGGCAAAGGAACCTGAAAGCTGCTGTACAACATGAGCCTAGGGGCTCTGAAAGGCTACTCCAGTCTCACCTGCCACGTCGGTGCAGACGTGAAACAATATCCAGTCTTTCTGCAAAGACCATGTCAAACAGATCACAATTTGCAATAAAGCAGGGGCTTGAGAAAGGTGTATCAGAGAAGGTCTTTGACTAATTGGCACACATTTTTAAACCCTTAGAATGAATATTTGAAGTGGGGGAAAATGGTTACTTTCCCATTTGGGTTTCAGGGGTTTTCTTCCCAGCATCAAGTTCACTAATCATACACCAAAGCCAAGTTTGGAATTCCATTTTGTCTTGAATTCAGTTTTCAGATTTTTTTCCCTTTACTTCTGACTAAAGAAATATCCTCCAATGCCAATTAAAAGTGATAATGCAGCATAGAACAGAAATGAATTTAAAACATTAATAGAAGCTCCTTGTTAAATATATCAAGATTACCAATAAAACTGTATGAATAATTCTATCCACCAGATGGCACATGGCTCACATTTTGCTTCAAATGTAGTCAAACTTCAATGACATGGGTGAAGATCAGACGTTTCCTGTTTCTTTTTCTTCTAACGTACAGATTTTAATAATAGTTTAGAATTTATATATACAGCTTCAACAAATGAACAGATATGTACTGTAACCAAGGTATGGAAAAATGAATTAATTTCCATGCTTACAATACCCATAGTCATCTATGAGCTGTTTTGAAACCTTAGCCTTTTCTCTCCTAGCAAGGAGATGCTAATATAGTTCTACCAGAAAAGTTATACCTGTAAAACTACCCTTGCAGCATAAATATCATACAAGGATTCTTCTACCACTATAGTTTGTCCAGGTTCTCTAATGAAATTGTATTGTCAAAGGGGCTGCAGCGAGACAAAGATTTTATCAATATGGATATCATACCAGATATTCACAGTTACTTATGATCTCAATATGTAAGTATATGTGTGTGTGCATGTATATATGTATGCAAACCAGGTCTAAGTGGAAATCAGTGATGACAGTTATGCAGATATTGTAGTCAAACAGCAAGAAACCTTGTCACCACTTTCAGAGAGTGTTTCTGTGGAATTTAGGCCCAAATTTTCAAATTAGAYTCCTAAAATCAAACCTCTAAATCCCTAAGACTTCTAAATGTTGCTGGTCTGATTATGAGAAATACAAGGCATTCGGCATCTCTAAAATCATGTAGTTTTATCCAGTAGACTAATCATTAATTTTTGGTGTCTAATTTAAATGCCTGTATTTAAAGATTTTGGCTATAATCTTTTTTGAATAGTACTAAAGTGTGAATTCTACCTTCAAAAAAGTATAATGAGAATTACTGCATAAACAAAGCTTTCTCACATCGTCTCCCTCCTGTTTTGGGTGATCAGCTCTGATAAAGAGTAGTTCAAACCTCCATGCTTTCTTTGACTGATGTCAGTCAGATCATTTGCATCTGTCCATGGTATTTGGCTAAGACAAAGGCACCATGTTAGACATCATGTTAACAACTGGTTGGACAGTAGCAACTTGCAACAATTAGCAAATAGGCCAGCCTTTGAACCAGGGATCTACAAAGTCTCATAGTCCTAGAGCCATTTGATCCAAGCAAGTCCTACAATCAAACTTGACTCAGGCAGGAAACACAAAATAAAATTTCTTTTACGCCCTTCATTCTTACCTAAGTCTTGTGTTAATAAATGCGGAGGATCAACAGCTGGACCACATGTGTTAACAGACATACTAATAAGGAGATCCTCTAACTACAGAAGACCAAATGACAGAAAAAATCAGGTAATGTTCTTCAATAAGCAGATGTTTTCTGCTAGAGAAAAACTGGTATCAGTGACTTGCTTATAGTGCTTACTTGCTTATACAATATATAAGTTAAAAATTAGAAAAATACAAAAATGAAAACTGCAGAAAGTTCAATGGCAACAGCACTCTGCTGTCTTACAAAAACAGTGTGGCTTCAAATTTCCAGTTAATAACTTGTCAGTGCTTAATCTATTTTTAATTTTATGGACCTTTCTTCCTGGAGGAAAAAAAACACAATGAGGCAAATATCTAGAAGAAAAAATAATATGGCTTTCAACGTTACACAATAATGATTAATCTATTCTAGACAAATACACCCCAAACTACTTATTCTCCCACAATGGTAACCTTGACAATTCATTAAGAAGTTGTTGCCCAGTCTTAAGGTGTCTTGAAGACATTAATGTCTTAACACTTTGGCCTAACAATATGGCAAGGGTTTTTTCAAAAATAAATATCCAGAAAACTTGAACTTGTTTTACTATCCTGCAGGCGTATTAATTTCTTTTTAAAAATTACATTTAATGTCAGCTTTTTCTTCTGTTCTCCAAAAAATGAAACCAACTTATGGTCTAGATTGTCTTAGATTTGGGCCAACATAATATTTATCAACAGAACATGAAGCAAATAATCTCATCTCAGTCAAAAACTACAAAATTTGATCCAGCCAAATCATGGACTTGGTCATGGGTTTCAAAGCTGTGGTGCACATACTATTAATGATACACAAATGTCACCTAAGCAACCAAACAACTCTTCTTGCATGTGCACATGTTAAGTACTGCTGCTACCATGATAATGGTAATATATGAGCAAGATAAATCTGGGAGCTCTGCCCCTCCTCTCTGGGGGAGAGGTGGAAGTCTTTAAGTCTCTGGAAAGCATGGAGTCAAGATATCAATAGCAGTATCGAATTTTCTGATATGCCTCATCTTAGTCTTCTAAGAAACTTTGTTATTCTAAGCTTTCCAAAATTAAGTTTCATTCTATTTCATTATTTAATTTCATTTGTTGCCCAGACAAGAACTTGAAACTGATTTTTGTCAAACCTGAGACTCAAGTAACTCTGCTTGCAGATTTGAATTATTTAAACCAACAACCATTTTAAAAAAGCATATTATTTTCATCAGATACTTTCCATAGCAAAAAATATTCCCGGAAAACAAACCCTATAAAACATCATCTAATTAAAAACTCAGGAAGCTAGCAAAATAGCCCAACAACTGAGCCTAGCCAGACATGCTTGGCCTTGTAACACCAAGCCTTGCCAGAGTGCCTCAGTTCATAATGGTTTAGAAATCAAATGATGACTAACAATCTCTCTCCAAATTCTTTTTAATTTTCTTTATATTTCTACTTGAAAGTGCAACCTTTGTACATAACCATCATGATAGTACTAGCACTGGTTTACATATGTTTTAGTTCCACAGAAAAACAGCAAAAGCTTTAGTTCTGGTTAGGGTTGGAAATAAGATTTTGTTGTTGTTTTTTGCTCTCTACATTTTTAAAGTTCCAAAACTCAAAGAACTCTTTGTCAACTATCTCTTTTCTTTTCCTTCCAAGTTTTTCATAGAACACTGGCTTCTTTTCACTAGTTCTTTCAGTTAACTACCTTTCATATCTCATTAGCAAATTCTGCCCAGTACTGTTAAATCAATTTCCACTTCTTTTACTTAATGAAAAAGGGTTTTTTTCATTTTTTGTTCTCTTGGATCCACTGAGTCACAACCACATGGGTATTTCCTGAGAATCTGCTTTCATCTTGGCTGTTGTTTTCCTTGTGTTTCTTTGCAGACTGAAGAAATTTAAATTAAGCAAGGATCAGAGGAATCTAGTCATTAATGCCTAATATAAATACTAATTAGCAAATACTTCTTTCTTCCTGATGAGTACAATAGGAAAAAAGTTACAAATGTACTATTGTCTACAATAGTTTGATGAAATGGACATTTAACTTCAGCCAAAAATAGCAGCTCTTTTGGAAAGCCAATTTCAGTCTAAAAGTGTAATACTACAACCATGTGCATATCACTTGTCCAATGTGAAGCTTAAACGCTGTTTACTAACCTTCACTGGAAAAAAAAAATCCCCAAAAAGAACACAGAAAGGAAGAGGACCAAAAAAAGCTAAAACCGAAATATAATAGCTATAAATGGTACAGATGCCACATGTAAATTCGTATAAGCTCAACAAAGCTGGACGTAAGGCTATAGAAGCAGAAGTGCCCATTAAGACCACACAATTGCATGAAGAAGGAACTTCAGTCTTAACTATTAGACTCGGCTGAAGAGTAGATTGTGAATACTATGAAAAAATATTGCCTAGTAGTAAAGAACTAAAGGGAAATATATTGGGAAGTCTATTCTCTATATAAGACTGAAGGATAAAGGAGGCTCCATAAAGACCACCAGTCTAGGGAATACTAAGCAAGCTGAAGGTAAGTTCAAGAATGGCACTAGAGAACAAGGACAGCTACTGATAGGCTTGAAGTAAAAAGAGCAAAACTAGCTAGGAAGAGTTATAAAAAACTTTTTCACGGAGGGGAGAGGAACACTCCCCTTCCCCTTACAGAATTTAATGAGAAACCCCATGGAGACTTCCAAGGTAAGGAAGCCTAGAAAGAGAGAGCAGATCTTGGAGTCACCTACCAAATGCAACCTAGGGAGAAGGAGCCTGGAAAAGCCATAGGGAAATGAAGACAGTGCAAGCTGCAGGGGTGAGTCTTTTTTCAAACAGCAATAGCTGGACCATACCCTGAGGTAAATGCTATTAAGGCTGGCATTTGTAGAAGTCTGCAGGGCCCTAAAAATGGTATGGGATAAGGCCTATAAATGGGTAAAGATAAAAAATAGTTGAGGGATACAGCACCTTGTCCAGGGGAGCAAATGCATGCTCTAAGGTTCTTGAGCTGGGACCTTCACCACAGACAAAACCCCAGCTCTTCCTCTGCTACTCGGTGATAAGAAACTCAGTGACCTAACTGAGCCCTCAATCCAGGGAGGATCACTGGCCATGGGAGTTGACATGCTATCAACTGTCTCTGATTGTGGGCTTTTCGATCATGCCAGAGGGTGCTGACTAAGTAATATCTGGCCATTTAGGTCACAGGGAGGACTAAAGCAGAGCAAGGGACAGGTCATGCTGATTCCACAGAACAGCCTGCTACACTAGGATAAAAAAAAAGAAGGGGCATAAGTGATCCTTCCACAATACTACACAGTGACAACCTCAATTCTGAAGACAGAGGGCAATATTTTCATTACCATCTACGTAAACACCTTCGGGTTAGTAAATAACTCATTTAATGGTCCTGGAGAAAGATGTCTGAAGCAAGGACAAAATGTAGCTGCTATCTGTGTGGATGTAGACTAAGTTGACCACCAACAAAAAGAAACAAAGTGTGCTGCATAAGCCAGTCCTAACAGACAGGTAATATACCAACTCTTCCCCATCTTCCCTGGTAAGCCTGCCCTGCTTTATTCTGCAAAAATATATATATAAACTCAGTTCTAAAATTCCAAAATAGTTTGTATGATTACAAAAATGACACATTCTCTATCTAAATCAGTCCAAAAATCGGGGGGGAGGTGGCACAGGACAAATATGATGTAATGGTCAGGTCATTATGCAGATCATAGATCAGATAAATCAAAATATTCTCATATGAACACAAAAATTTGGAACTGCTTAAAAAATTCCATCACACACACCCAAATTCCTCACACAAAGCTTCACCCTGGTGTTTCCGATGTTGGATTAATTTTCTTGTATCAAAAGAGCTCCCTGTGTAGCAAAAGCTTTGTAATCTATGAAAGATCTAGGTACAGCAAAAAATACTTCCATCTTCTGAATTTCACCATAATTTTACTTGTAATGGTGTCCAACTTATTTGTTTTAATCTTCCATCATTTTATAAATGTAATTTTAATTCTGAAACAAACCATTGATGCATTTATCTCCTCAGCAGCAAAAACCACTGGGAGGAAAAACAGGAAACAGCTGGGCAAAGCTGAAGTGTGATGAGAAATGTGTTCAAAACCCAAAAAAAAATTACTCAAAACTGATCATCATTTACAAGGGCTGGATTTGCAGTTTTTCCAAACCAATGGCAAAGAAACACCGCGCCAGCTAAACTAAATACACAATGATTCACAAATGCCTGCTAAAGATGAAAGCCTAAAGAACTTTGTTACTCAAAGGAAGCATTCAAATTATTATAAAAGTCCACCTCCAACCTGTTGGTTAAAGGGAAAAAAAAAAAGGAAAGAAACAAAAAAACCTCTCTTTCTGGACTGCCAGAGAATAAGAAAATTAGTGTGTTGCTGTTTTAAATATGATCCATGTTATATTTCCTGCACGTTGATAACCTCTACCTATCTTTTGCACAGCCTCAACCTGTTGAGTGATTTGGTGTTAATAGACCAAAGCCTCCTTTATGCTGATGGCAAATCACGAGATGACAATGAAATCTTCATGTAGCAAAAGATTTTGCACTGCTGTAGTTCTCCCTGACTGTATTTTAAGTAATGTAAGTTTCAAAAGGACACATAGGTGAGCCAGAATACAAGTTAATTGCATAAAAGGGAAATATTCTGAATGTTCATGAAATATTTTTTTTTCCCTTTAAAATACATACATTTACACACACAAGCCACCTAGTGCAATCCCAAGATTGCAAACAACAGACAAGAAGTCCAATGTTATGGTTCCCATGGCAACCGTAATGTGCTTATATAACGTAAAATATCTTACATACACACAGGGTCAGAACTATAAGTTTGTAGCATGATGCTCTAAGCCTGTGAAGTTACTCAAGATAAAAATTCCTAATTTAAAACAGAGAAGACTGATGACAGTTTTCTCTCAGGGGTCTTTTCCTTGATCCAACTCACAATCACATTTAGAACAATTCTCCACGGCTCAGATACATTCTTATGTTTTTGCTGAAAGATAAACTATTCAGAATTATCATTCAGACCTTTATTCAGCCTAGAAGTATTTCAGTGTTGATTGGCTACATACATTTAAAAAAAAATTGTTTTTTCTTTGCTCTTATGCATATAACTCTAAAATTACCAAATATTAACAGTTGGAACTGGTGAGAAAATGTTTTTCTTTTTTTTTCCCCACTGGAAACTTAGGTTATGTCTCTTCTGCGGACTACAGTGCAGCAGACAGCTACTAAGCCTGCTGAGATAAAAGAAAATTTAGCCACAGCATACGGAGAGTGTTTGGGAGAAGTTTATCTTCTCCAAAACCTGAGTGAGCTCATTAACAACTAACTGCTTCTAAGTCTATAGAACAGATGAGATCACTTGTTTGTAAAACAGCTAGGACAACAGATTCAAGTCCAGAAGCTTGGGCTCCAAGCAGTGTGGTAACATGAACAGTAAATAACAGCTTATGCAACTGAAGAGTACTGAAGGAAGTTGTATATATCAAGCTAATGATCCCACATGAATTATATGCACTACACATATTTCTATAGACAATATTTTTAGTTTAAAACTGCTTAATATGTTTGGCATATGTCTATTAAAATGTTTGACGTAAAATTATGGCTCCCATGAAGCCAATAGCTCCATTCTGCACATGCTTCTTTTTCTCCCTCCAAGTAACATTATCCCAATAGGAGATTTTAAATAGATTACAATATGACCAGGATTTCACCCATTCTCTAATACTTGAAGGGAATTCCTAAACACTTCAAGAACTAAGACTGCTATAACATGAAACTAGAGCAGCTAATAATACATCCTTTGTATTTTGCCCGCGCTTTACTAATGAAGGTCTGTATCTGTTGTGATTTCTTGAAAACAATTTTTACAGTGTCAGGAGAATAAAATAAAAATAATCATGAAGAGTACATAAGAATCACTTTTAATCATCTTAACAGCTCACATTATTTTACTGGGGATTCAAAGTCCAAATGCTGGCAACAGTCAACAGGCATTACAGTTACTGGAAAAGCTAAGGAAAAAAAAGAAAAATCTTCTGTTTTCACAAGAGTTAATTAGATTATTCAGAGTCCTGCAACAAGTGCATGTGCTTATTTCAAGGTAAAAACAAAGTTTTTCATTACTGTTGCATGTTCCCATACTGTGACAGCAAACTTATCTTTGTAGGTGTCTATCTTTGAGTATTTGCTATGCTAAGGAAATCTTAATTTTTTCAATAAGTGTTATAATTCCAGAGATGAAAAGACTCTTCTGAACTTCATACAAACAGGAAGACAAGAGTATTATCTGTAAGTAAGAATGATCACAAGCCAATCCAACATATTTTTCTCTCTCATACTCAGCTAGGGGATTGATGAGTGCATCTCAAAAGTGAGTCTTCAATCTCAGTTCAAAAATTATCATACCTGGTTACAGTTCAAAATATTTAAAAAAATGGATACTTTCACACAATTTGCAGGACAGTATGAGCACTTCCTGATACATTTGTTTTGCAGGTAAGGAATAGTTTCCAATTTATATATATTTATATACTTTCCTAGTGAAATTATTAGGACAATTAAAAAAAAAAAAAAAAAAAAGAAGAAAGTAGTTACAAATGCCAGGGCTGAATGTTTATGTTTCCAGGGCTGCCCCACTTCCGACATTCCTGATGAAAGCTGTATGCTGTCACACTGCCCTGAGTCACGCTGGTTCCAACTGCTGCTCTGATGTAATTAGCTTTGGTTGGTGTGGGAGCACCCTCAGAGCTCTCCTGCCCCTTGATACTCCAGCTCATATGTACTTGGACGGTACCTAACAGCTGTATTATGTTCAACTGTTATTCCTTTTTTTAAGCTGTCACCAGTCTGTATTTTCAAGCAAAATTCTTCATGACCGGAGGCTCATAACCGCACTATACCAAATCCCTTTTCACAAACAGAGAAACCAAATAGCCTCATATCTCATGGAGAATGCCTTAAATATTGTGGCAACTATAATTTTACAGTAGAGATTTTTCCTGGAAGTCCTTCCTGAAATCTCATACCGATAAGATGTATGCCTACCAATTACTGTCAACCCAAGCTTATTCCATTTTAGAAAACTTTCTTTTTAAAACATCCTGAAAGACTGTAGAAAAGCAAGATAAATTAAAACGTATATGAAACCTCATCAATTCAGATTTTAATTATTCACTCAGTAACAGAGTGATCTTTATACGGCACAGTTTTTATTCATTCATACCAGAGTAAACAACCCAAACTTTTCAACAGTTCATATAGGTAATGGAGATAACTTAGCTTCAACTGAGAAAGAATTTAGAAGAGTGTCCAACTCTAACACTCTAAACTGAACTCTTTAATGTGCTGCAGGGAGATTTTCTAAAACAGATCTTCATGCTTCTTTACAGTTAATGAACAGTCACTAGAAGGAAAGTCAGAAAATGTGGAAAAACTGAAGGCATAATATATTGCTCTTGCCAAGACTCCCACACTATTGGCTCTAAATACCTAAGTCTGCTCAGAGCTAAAACTTATTGTTCATAATTTGGCCCAAAATTGCTGAAGCTATGAGGCAACTACAAAATAACACAAAGTATTAAGAGATTTATATCTAACTCTATCACACATTATGGTAATAAAACTGACTACTTCTACAGACAGAGGGTAAATTTTCTATTTTTAAAGCTAGCCTTTAAAACTGGAGTAACTCAACCCAAAGCAAATATAAGTATAGAGCTTCATTTTACAAAGTTCAATTTATTTTTACAGCACTTACCGAAGGGAAAACATAATTTCATGCCTATTTGGCTTCTCTTTTGCTTCCCTGATTTTTTTCCAATAGTCAATTTTGCCCATGAACTTTTTTCTTCAAACAAAAGACTGCAACTCATGCAAAAAAACAAGAAACACAGGGTCCATGTAGAACAAAAACCAGCTCATCCATACCTACTAACTACTTTAACATAAGAATATAAACCTTTATGTCTAAAAACATGACAACATTAGTAACAGGCAAAATACTCATGCATAGTCAGATAAAAAAAAATATTGTTAGTGTGGAGGAGAACCCCAACCACTTGCAGATTATTTGCTTTATGYCATTTTTTCCTGTAAATTCCTTTCAGAGTGTTGGACTAGAAATTTTATTTCAAAGTGGAAAAAACAAAAAATCTCAAACCCCAAATCTGTCTGTAATCCACAATATAGAATCACAAACTATCTTTTTTTTTTTTTAAATAATATAGCATAAACTTTAGCATAAAGAGCAGTGTTACATTTTAGGTATGCATGCAAAACTGGGAGGGAAGAGAGTAAAAGTTCATTTAAAGAATTCCATCTTTTTAAATACGGAGCAAGAAGGAAAAACCTGTGGGAAAACCACATAATCCTAACAGAAAGATGATATCACAGCAAATCTAGACCTGAAATTCCTACAGAAACAACTAAAAAGGACCAAGAAGTCAAAGCCTGTAAGAATTCAATTTTCTAGGCTGCTTGGTGGGTTATGAATCTCACAGTTTGGCAGAATAACTTCACTAGCAAGGCTCCTATTGCTAGGGGATTTCATGTGGTCACTCCAACAAGCTTTGTGTCTGTTCTACCAAATCAGATCAGTCATCTGAGTGAAACACAGCACATACACAAGGACTCTTATGCTTATTATTATCACTAGCATAGAGGGTAAGTCAGATGCTTTCAAGTTTTTGTTTCACTCTTAAGAATCAACATAGGCCTCTTCAATATATAAATTATGTTTTGAATACACTGGGAAAGTACCTCTTCCAAGACACTATTAGATAAAAAAGAGGGTTATACTATTCATTCTGACAAAATATTGACAATAAAAGGTTACAATTAACCCGACACCTGAGAAAAGCAACCAAAAAAATGTTCTTCTGAACATACACCATTACTAACCCTTTCTTTGTTCATAAACATATGTTAGCATTTGATGTAAAGTGCTCCTGTATTTGGACAGTGTAACTGGTTGTCAAAACAATCAAAGCAGATGTTACTTCCATGACTGATAGTGAAATAATCTATCTATATTTTCAGAAATGCAAGAAAAGCATGCAACATGAAGATACACTGACTAGAGCTGCTGATACACCTCTGGCGGAAGGGAGGATGGGGGCTGGAGGAAATTACAAAATATTAATTTTAATTCTGAATTTATTCAGAATTAATAATCAATTCTAAACCAAAAAAAGATTTAAACAAACACCATCTATTAAACAGAAAACTACTTGCGCCTGGCTCTGTTTCTTTAAAAATATTATTCAGGATGATTATTATAGATATCACATTAATAAAACAGGATAGTAAAAATTTTTTACCTCCAAATCTTTTTTTCTCTCCTTAACTGTTTGTTAACAAATGCCACCAACTGACTACAGCTCAACTTTATGGAAATCAAGAAATCTTAATATAAGACTCCTTACATTAGCCATGCATAATCAAAAATCCTTGCATTACATTGATTTTACACATGAATCATAAAAATACTATACACGCTACATGGAAAAAATACCTGATGCTAACAGATGCTATACCAAATCATTAAATTAACTATGAAACACTTGTACAAGATAAATCTATAATAAAATCACTATTCTATCTGGGAATAGACGTGGGGACAACTAAGTTTTTTTTAATTGTTGCCTTATTAGTATTTGGCATTTCAGTAGCACCTTAGCAACTTCTATCTGAGCAGAGTTAAGCAAGCCAGCAGAATTCTTACTTCTTAAAGCTCAAACTGCTGGCATCAGGAATGTAATGACACAGCAAAGATGGTACTGACGCCTACAGAATAAGCTTACCTAAAGAATTCAGCTATTAGGCATTGCAACTATGTTGTTGCAGCTGTCATCTGGAGATCTTGAGGTCACTTACCTGGTTTGAGAGAATCACCCTGCGGTAGTCTAGTGAGCTGCTCAAATTTAATATCTTAGTCAACAGTGGACCTGGCTACTTTTGTTGTATTATATTACCACTACTGCAGAAACACCAYCCTATCAGGGAAAAAAGCAGCATACTTCAGCACTATGAACCTCACATCTCTCAGACACAGATGGTTCAATGGTTCCAGAAACTCTGACTTTTGYAATTAGTCAGATTGCTAATATAATGCAGCTGTGCTAAACCCAAGTAGTGGAGACATTGTGCCATGCCAAGCAAAGCCAACACCAAAGCTTGCACTCATTATTTGTTTCTGTGGCTAATTCTTTGCATTTGCGACATCTTTAATATGTGCCAATGTGAGGGGCTTGCACTTTTCCAACACAGACAAGCAAATTTCTCATGAATAGATACAACAGCCATGTTACACACATCCATCTGTTAAAGGTAAGTACTGCACTGTATATAGCTGCAAAAACTACATGCAAAATTAAAAAAAAAAAATTAACACAAAAATCATCTCTCTTCATACAATGCATACATTAAATCCAGAGCAGAGGAGTCTAAATCTGCATATAAAATACCTATAAACAGTAATCATACGCTATATTAAATAATATACAATTTCATGTATTTTCTATATAATCCAAAGCCTCGGTCCCACCTTCCTATGTAGGGAAAGAAAGAAGAAAAAAATATTCAGCAAGACAACAGTTCAGTGCCTTTCCTTTATTAGCACTAGAGTTTTTATGTAAGGGATATGCACAAATGAGACCCACATTTTCCTACTTAAAACATAAAGGTCTCTATTGTTCCATGTTACACCAGTACTGCTATGAAAACTTAATTTCTCCAACTTTTTTTTCCCCTTGAAGAACAGAACTACTGTTCACTTAGCTGTTCCAAACAGAATGCATGCTCAAAGGGTGAGATAAGGGGAAAGAAAGAACAAATTACCACATTCATTTACTACTTTCTCCTTCTTCCTTTGATTGTTAGCATGAAAGCTTCCTACAAATAGTCATAATTCATTAAATTATTTTAACCCAGTGCATATGTTCAACAGGTCCATATATTTGTACATCCACTGYGTTAATTTCTATGTTTGTGTAAAACATATCCCAGCCAAAACCAGGACAACCATCTATAATGCTAATAATATAAGCCACAAACACATAGAAATATTATTGCAGAAAGAATATTTGACATTAAAATAACAGAAAAATAATGCTAAGAATGCTTGATGCATATTATACATAAAGAGATTAAACACAGAGGTTGATAAGAAGAAAAATATTTATAGTCACCATTTGGAAGAATAAAGACTTGGAAACATGCRGTTTTAAGCTTTTTTTCTGACCATGAGAAAACATTCTTTGGATTGTAATTACGCGGAGTGCTTTACTCTGTCTGTTAATCTGTTGTTCATTTATAGACAGAACTTTTCCTATTTAAATAATTATTCAGTGACTATTTATTACATTTATTTCTGAGTTTCTGTATGTACTACAAAAAATATTCAAATTAAAGCCCTCACACCCCAAAATGCTATACGTATTATGCAGCAGCAGTGGAAAGTGGTGAAACAGGCATGCATGTTAAAAGCTAAGGAACTCCAGTCAAATTGGAAATGCCCAATGAAGAAACTTAAACACATCCTTCCCTTTTCATACCTATATAAATGAAAATTACACTAGACCTCAGCTACAAAACGTTCTCCCTTTTCTCCCCCCAAAAAGCTTATAATGGTAACACAAATGTACCGAGCAGATATCATGTTAGGTAAATACATGGCCCATATTCATCGCTTCATGGGAGCGTGACCATGCACCATGCAGGGCATGCGCTACACCAGCAAGTTTGTACTTCCACTGACTAGCAATAGTGAGTGCCACAATAACAAACAGCACCACAAAGCTTTGCAACCTAGTACAAAAACTTGACATACACATGTTCATAGAACTCTTCAATCAACTATTTAAACAGAAAAAATACTGGTTTCTAGAAGGATATGAGGATATTACTGGAGGGCACAATTGTCATGGAGCTCCTGAGCCACCAAGTCCATTCTTCTGTTATCACTGACAAAATTTCATATAATCCATTTCATCAATTTTACGGTTGGACTCGATGATCTCAAAAGACCTTTACCAACCTAAATGATTCTATGATTCTATACAAGTAAGTAAGTTTTCCTCCATTTCAGTCCTACTGAAAGCTGTTGCAGAGTCTGAGCACAAACTGCTAGAAATATCTTCCAGTTTTCAACCTGCATTTATTCAGGACCAGTTTATAAGCATAGCTTATCTGACCACACCCTCCTTTACTTTGGTTATTTTCCCCTCCCTAGCTTATTCACACATTTTAACAGTGAAAAATCACACCTCCTTTTTTTGCTAAGCTCAGTAAATCTCTCTTCTCTTACTCTTCTTGAAAGAGTTTCTCTTGCTGTGATCATCCTGCTGGCCCTTCTTTCTCATTTCAGCCACATTTCAGATGAATCCTTGAGAATCAGTGGTCAAAATCTCTTTTACAGATTCCATAGACAACTAGTTAATTTCTACCATCACAGAAAATCTTTCACTACTTAAAATAATTTATTAAGGATATGCTATGTCATTTCTACAATAATAATCTATGCGTTCATGACTTCATTCTAAACTTAGAATTTTTTGTATTAGCTAATTTAGGAGAATACAAATCAGGGCAATATCAGCACATTAAAGCACGTTATTGAACTATTACTTTTTTTTTAATTATTTGCAAGTGTAGAAGAATTATAAGTATCAGTAACTAGGGAAAATACTATGCTTTCTTTTTAGAGCAACAAAATTTTTGATTGTGATCTAATACTGCCACTTATCCTTTTATACAATTTATTCAATGGAATTATTATATCATTAATATATCCATCAAGTATTTATATACACATATATGCCACATATATTCAACTATGTATATGTATAATATACATTAATATAAAGGCATATTATATACATTTTCTATTTAAAATGCAAATATCTATAGAATGTGCATATATTTTTATATCTGTATGTATTACATTCTTATATATAATATATATCAAGATATGAATTTATACGTATTTATAAATATGTACCTATATATATTTTATAGATATATATGTATATACATACATATGTATGTATAAATTTTATACAGATATAAAATTATACATTTTACCCCATGCCTATTTTAAACTAAAATGAATTTTAAAGGATGAGAATACATTCTTCTAAAAAGCAGTGTTCAACATGAGGTTCAACATGGTTAAGTGAAATATCCTATTCAGTGTTACTAAGTGTTTACTAGTCAAAGGCATTTTTTTTTAATGAAAAGGTCATCAGGGTATCAAAACTTTTTACGGAAAAAGAACCCCACAACACTATGAAAAGCTTACCTCATACCATAAAGACTTCTCAAGAAAGGAATTAAATTCCCATTTTATTAAGGACTGAAGTATAGTTAGCTGTTCTGTTGTAATCCTAGAAAGCTTCAAGCCACTGTTGTTTCTCCTTTGCTCAACATAATTCCAAGCAATGGTTCCTATGTGCCCTGAAGGTAAAGTCCTAACAATTGCTCTTGTTCCAGTATAAACTGATTTTTTAACCTCTTTATCATTTTTACAGAAACGTCTTATTAATAAAGTAGAACGTTCCTTTTTGTTTCTAAAAAAATCCTCTTCTGTCTCTTCTTCACAGTTATCATTACAGTCTTCAAAATGGCTCAGAAAGGGCCTTGAGGGCATTCTTCCAGTAAAGTTATTTCCACAGAAGTTGTGACCTGAGCACGCCACTTTAACCTTTCGTGGTGCTCTTTCCAGACATAAATACTTATCCCTTAACGTGTCTTCGCACAACTGCTGCCCATTTTCATTGTCACAATTATTTGTCAACTCCATTAATCTGCAAGTGCAGGCTGGGGAACCAGTAGTGTTACCATCGCCAACACTTACTKGCTGCAAACAGTCATCCAAAATGAAGCCGTTGTGTAAACTGCACAAAGCCTTTGATATATTCTTTTCACTAGCACAATGAAAGTGAAAAAAGGCCACTTTATCAGTATCATTGCCGTCATTCTTATTTACTGCTGTCTGGCTTCTTAACGAAGGTCCATTCATTTTCAACTGAATTTCAGCAAGCATAGCTCTTTCCAGTGAAACAGGAATTCCAGTTTCCAGGCATGCCTCTCTCCCTGCTAAAGGATCACAAGATTTATACAACTGGCTGCACGGGATATTGCTCTTGCAGTTCTTCTGCAGACAGTTACAGTTTATGTTAAGAAATTCCACTGAATCAGGGATGGAGCTGTTCCTCTCCCAGAAGTTTTCATTACTATTGTCATTAGTCAGTTGTTCTTTCGCCAGAGAGAATATTTTGGGCACTGAGCCCTGAAGACTTTCTTTTTCAAGTCTGTGTAAGTATGAGAGAGTGCGTGTGGTTTGCCTTCCCGAACTGGCAGTATGTCTTTTTATAACACTGGTGTCCAAAGCATTTTCAGTATTTTCATCTCCAGCTGACTGAGCAGGTATCACTTTACCCTGTACCACAGAAACGAGCACAGACGCTGTCATTTCCTCAGAGGTCATCTTGACATAGTCTTTAGTTGCGAGATGTGTGTTGGGGATGGGGSGGGGCATTGTCTACCAGTCCTCACACCATGATTTCAGTGTAATAAAAGATTCAGTGCTAAATAATCAGGGAACACATGGTAAAAGATACATTGACTACTTGTTCTTCTTGAACTGGGTTTTAAAAAAAAGTAAYTTTTTTGACTGTTGGGCTACTAGGCTTTCCCAGCCTTGAATTACCGGCATAAAATACAAACATTTTTAAACCAGCTTTTTTTTGTGACATAGCCATTTGGCTTGTCGCTTCCCACAATTAATTCTTCTATCATATGTAGCACACACACTGTTGCCTCAGGTTGTAGAAGACGACTGAACACATAATCCACGTCAAAGATGCATCTCCCCATAGGGCATCCAAAAAGTTGGTTTTCTGTAAAGAAAAGAAAAAAGTCTACATATTGAACAGAACCCATGGCATAAAATCCACTATCACAACTATAACAGAAAGCATTTTTTTTTATGTAAAGAGAAGGAACACAAAGCAACAGAAGTTAATTATACTGAGACATAGAGAATTCCAAAATACACGTTTAAATCTGTCTTAAAGTCTCACTTTACAATTTGGGGAAATCAGTCATGTTTTACATATTTAAGTAGCTGCCTTCACTATAGAAAGCTATATGACTGCAGAAAACTAATTTTACTGAAGCTGTAACACTGAAATTGAATATACAATATATATACAAAGTTWAAAAAGGAAATGTCTTTTCCATAATTTTTCTGACTCATAGCCAGGATAAGTTAAAACATTTTTAAGAACAAAATCATTTTTAAACCTACACTGTCTTTTAAAACTAGTTATTTTCCTGTTCAGAACTGAACTCTATCACAACTACAATTGTTTTGGTGTTATGTGGTTTTTGTTTTCATTAAACTTTATGTTGTTACCGTGCAAACATGAAGAAAACACAGTATTTTTGCCAGAAGTTTATGACTGAAAAAGCATCAAGGCAGAGTAGGGTAAAAGACTGAAATATTATCAATAGTCTTTYTGACCCCTTTACTTATATGCCTTAAGCTAAAAAGTTAACCTGCCCTTCAACTTTGCCATTGATTCTCAGCTTCTTTCCTGCAAATAGCATGGTAAAAGTCAATCTTGGAATCAGAAAATAAGAGCTTACAGACAGTTCAACAAAGGAAACAGAAGAATAAAAAAGATAGACCCAGATAAATCATGGTGAATTAATATTAAACAAATATATGCTTATATTTCAATTTAGCACATTTAAGGTTTAAAAACATTACGTGTTTTATTAAAAATGTGGAAAATGCAGAAAGTTATATTAAGACCTAAGTTTACTAAAACAGTCTAAATTCAATAGAAACAAGCAAAAAAATATTACTTTGAAACTTCAGTAGCAAAACATACCACAAAATTGAGGCAAATCACTGGCTAGGTACAACAACTAGAGATTCCTGAACTGATCAATCAGATGTTGACCCAGGCACTACCTACCTACRCAGAAGGGACTACCTTCTTCAATTCAGTTCATGCAGTTTAGCTAAGCATAATAATTAAGTCATCTGCAGTTGATAAAACAACTAGGAATGATGAGGGGGATAAAATCAGGAAAGCTTAATAATGAAAGTAATTTGAAGTGTAAAATCTATTTTGATACTCTTCTCAAGTAACTTTGATTATCAATTTTATTTTAAATCATTTGAGTGTCAGCTTTCATTTTTATCGATTACTAATCCTCATCCAAAAGCAGTGTGGCACAGATGAAAAGGTAAAACACACTCCTTAGTTAATGGAATATTTSATACGCTATTTTCTCACACACTGAAATGCAAAAGTGTAACTAAATGTATCATTTTTCCTGCAGCCTCATCAAAAAAGAAAAACAAATTTAAGAAAGTTACATTTTGCTACAAATCCATGGCTTGAATGTTTGCTAGCCAGTGAACAGCATTCTTTCTTCGGACAGTAACTACAGTAAATGCATGAAAAACAATATTGCAATTTAATATTTCGATCAAGATTTCGATTTTATTCGTTTAACAACAGAAGAGAGATCAGGGAGGGTCACAAACGAAAGTGACAGAGACCGAACAAAGAGCCACAAGTTTTACATTCTCTATGCATTACCAAATGCATGTGCATGCCAGAGCAGCCAGAGGAGACTGAAGATGGGAAACTCAGATCCTGTACAAGAGAGAGATTTAGCACCAGAAAGGAAAATAAAAGCTCCAGTTCATAGAAAAGTTGTGTAGAAGCAGACAGCAGTAGTTGGATAGAGTGGYGGGGACAGGACTTAAACTGGGGTCACGTTACCAACACAGTTCACAGAGCACCCTATAAAATACTGTGAAAGCACAACTGTAGAGGAGATACAATGAGAAACCAACACCCAAGCAATTCTTTAAGTCTATATTCCCTGATAGTCCCTGTATCATTAAATTGTACCCTGAAATTCATTTTAGTTCACTTTCTTCAATCTTAACTATTTAACTTTAAAAAAAAAAAACACAAAACACCACACTTACGCACACACWCACACACAAAAGAAGTACCTCAGCAATTATCTTATTCTACCATTTCCTATCCCTCTTCCCTGTCCTCCTTCCCCTTCAAATCCCCAGATAACAGCTTACATAGTATTTGCCACTACACACTTGAAGAAGTGAAGGAGAAAACTGCAAGCAATCCATCTAGAAATGTTCCTATCTTATTTCTTCTGGCAACCCTTCTGTGCCTTCGAGTCTAAATCTACATACGATGATGCCGATCAAAGGAGAAAGATCTAGGAGGAGCTAGGAGAAGCAGCTGGTTTTTTCTTGTTCTCTTAAGTTTCTTTGTTGCTATATCAACCTTGTAAAAGGTATAAAATGTACATGTATTAGTAATATTCTTCAGTACCGATTTTTGAAGGATTTCTCTCATCTATCAAAACATCTCAGTCTACTGATTCATCTTTCCTGTTTGCATCAGAAAAATTCCAGGCAATCCAATGAAAACACAAGCCACCAAAATATATTCATAAATGCACTCCCTGTAATACTGCTAAGCCAGGAATAAAAATTAATGGAATGGACTGTCACCGCAAAGATATACCGCTTATTACAATGGTCACCAAATTAAATCCTTACAAAACAACATCACTCGACAAGGCAAAAAAGACAACATCGTTATGCAATTTTAACATCACACAATGAATTTGACATCACAGAAATGACCATGAACGTTAACTTGATTTTTTTTACATCATTCTTTATGGAGAAACTTTAAAAAAAAAAAAAAAATCATATCACTGATTTGCTTCTGTAAACAGGAAGCTGCTAAAATCTGAGGTCCATTTATATCTGAGACTCTGTCCACAAAGCTCATTCCAAGGCCAGGACTGCTCTTCCAAGTCCTCCTTCCTCCAACATCATTCTCCCACCTCTTTCATGCCAAAGTGTCTCCACATGTGTCCTCCCCAAACTGCTTCTCTCAGATCTCTTTCTTTTCYCTAGAAACTTTATCACAAATCTTCCCCAACAGTGGTTTTGTTGATCACTTCTCTCCTCAACTCCAGAGGCTACATGCCTGCCCATTTCTCTCTACCAGCATCACTCTTCTCTATCTATCCGTGCCTATGTTTGAAATTCATCTCATCAAGAATAACGTCTGCTTAAGAAGTTCCCTATGTCCAGCTGTTCCCATCCTCTCACGACCATTGCAACGTGATAGGGAACCGATCCATCCCAAGAATTTTTTGCYCAAGTTACTTCACAGCTAGATCATTTTCCCAATCCAGTTCATATATGGTTGTACTAACATATGTGCTACAACAGCACAAGGGAGAAAATGAGCAGCACGGGGAAGGGAGGAAAATGCTGCTTAAGTTGGTTTACACATTTCTGCAATCTGCAAATGTAATTTGACGTTTCAGCTATGTCAATCTAGCAGGTAGCTGCCACCAAAGCTGGCAGACTCACTCCGCCCCTCGCTTTTGACCTTCGGTCCCCATTTCCCCCATCTCATGCTTCTAGAGATCATGARTCCACAGAGTTAAGTTGATTCAGCTGGCTGATTTGTCAGGAAACTATTCTCTTCATCCAAATCAATTGACTCACCTTGTGGCCACATGATCACTATATTCCATGAAAAGGAAATACTAGGAATGCCTGGTAGGGACCACATGTCGCAGTAGCAGCTTCAGTTTAGATCATGTTTGCCATTATGTCTAAATGCACCCTGACGTTAACAGACTAAGGGAAAAGTTATCTAGTGTACAAGTATGCTAAAATCTCATGAAATAGCAAGTAAAAACCATGATGGTAGAGCCTCTGATCTACGGACAACTGCAAAAATATCTGAAGCTGTGGCTCTGCTGAACAGATGACAAGGGTTTCATGTGTCCCCCCTTACACTCTTCTCAGCCTCTGTAATCAACAGATTTCAATTCACTGTGCCCAGCAAATTCTTTAAACTGTTGGAATTCATTAGACATGTTATGAAGTGCGTTAACACAGTGTTATAAATGCTATCAAGTGAAAAACTCACAAGCTCAACCAATAAAACAGTATTTATTAACTTAATGTAAAATTGAAGAATTATCACTCCCTGGGGCTTCCCTTATTTGCCTATCTGCATATGGGTGGCCAAAGCCTAGACCCTCATATAAAATCCTCATACAAACATATACATGCATTTGCATATAACAACAATGCTGAAATTATTCAAAATCATATTCTTCCTGTTGCACATTCAACTCAAAGCACACTGATTCACAGTTAAATCTGAACATAAAAGCCCATGAAGTAGACAGCTAAGCCTGCACTGTATTCAACACATGCTGACATTTTCTAAAGCCACTAGATTAGCTGATGAAATCCATTAATAACTACACTGGTTCATTTTACAAGGCTTAAGTTATGTCAGAAATGTAATGTGCTCCTTCTATCAGTAAAGGAAAGTAAAAATATAAGAAACGAGATCCAGCATTAGTGAATCATCCTGGATGCAGAGGTCAGCCAACAAAGACAAATGAATAATGAAAATAAACAATCTGGCAACCTTTCAGCACACACATTCACAAAATGTATTAAGTCTGAAAACATGTGACACAAAACTAATTTGTCTATTTTTTTTTTTACACTGCTGCATACACTTTAAGACTTAAAGTGCAAGTTGGTTCTAGTTAGTATAATAATAATTAATAATAATGTTTAATAATTCCTTATTCCCCAGCCATCTAGGATTAAAGTCTACAACTGTCTAGGTAAAACATCCAACATAATCAAAGACTATAAAACTGTATTAATTTAGTATCAGTTTAACCTATAATTCATTACTCAAGCTCATTTCCTTTTGAAGTCAGCAGGAATTCTGCTTCAGAGAAAAAAAAACAGAGTATGCTAAGACTTACACTATTATTTAGTCTAAGGAAAGGCATGTGAAGGATCAGAACTGTCACACGATGTGGTAGAAAGCCTTTCAATTCTAGGCTGTCAAGGAAAAGATGATTAGATAAATATTTGAGGATGCTGGTTGGACTGTGGGAAGAAGCAGCAACTGTATGGGGGGCAAGTAGGGGATGGGTCTCATGATAAAGATAGGGATTATTTAGAGAAGTTGTGTGCTGCCAGAGATGCCAAATGCAATTCAGGATGCTGCAGGAGCTTCACCGGGAACTTGGTGAGTGCCTGGTAGGGGCCAAGATTATGGGTGCAAAGAATGAGGGGGATTGACAAACAGACATGTGACATTACGAAACACATAGTGGTGGTTTCCCTGGGCAAACTGCTATTGGACTGGACAGAAGGTAATTCAAGACTGCTAAAGGGCAAATGGAGGCGGCCTGACAATCCTCCCTTCTTCCCTGGCTACGCTGGGATATCTATAGCTATTTCTCCAACTTTCCTACATGCTACATATGCATGGTGACTATCCATCCTAAACAAAAAACGCTTCAGCACACAAAAAAMCCCCAACAACCAAATAATTATATTAATTAATTCAAAGTAATAAATATTTACACAGCATCTAAGGCATAAGCAATAAATGAGTAAGAGATTCTTGGGAAACAGTAAACTACAGAAATAATTTGGCATGGTAAGTGGATACAAAACTATTGATCATCTCACTCATGTCACCCCAACAACTGTGTTTAAACAATATAATCYCTGTTCAAGCTCTTAAGGAAACAACTGATTCATGAGGATACATTTGTATACTACAACTATCTATTTACAATTAAAAAAAAAAAWGAATGAGCTTTTTTTTAGTAAATAAGCTASATTTTGTTCCAGATCAATTCCTTGAAGAGAATAAGAAACCCACATTTATTAACTCCTCTTTATTTTATCCTATATCATGCACACTATTAGTTTCTCGTTAGAGTGCCTTATCTCAGAAACAAGCAGAAGATACCAGCACAACAACACGGCACCAACAGGACATCATCAATTTTCTAAACCCTTCTTCTGCCCAGGGAACCACGGGCAAACAGTAAGGAGGAAATAGCCAGACTCTTAAGAATCACTCACGATGTGCACAAACCCTATTTGAACAGTTGGAAGCAAGTTACAACAACATTTTATTTGGCACACAGCATCATGTGGAAYCTCAGGTTTACCACCAGCGTCTGTTTCAACAAAAAAATCTTGAAAAACTACAGTATTTATATATCCTTTCAGCTTAGAGTCTTTTTTCTAATTTCTAGGATACTTATCTAAACATGATCAAGTATTAGATGTCTCAAACTATGCAAATGTCTGCCAGATGTGAACCCTCTCAATTGCCTCATCATTCATCACTGCATCAGGCAGAATCTGAAGCTACTGCCAGATACCAGCTCCACTCTTCATTTCTTTACAGAAATTCCTTCTCTTTATGAGGAGACGCACTGAGAGAACCCAAGACTGAATTTATCTTACTGTCAGGGACGGTTCTTTATTTCTTTCTAGATCTGACCTGCAATAAGCTGTTTAAACAAACTTTCTGTTCAGTGGTTACTTGAATTTCATGCTAAGTGACCTTATCTGAAAGCTGTAATTTCATTATCGACACTCAGATGAACGAGTCTTTCTATCTGAGATGCATGACAACTCTAACCGTTAAAGGAGGGATTATCCTTCTCCATCTTTTGAACTTCTGAAATAATTTCCTTAGCTTTTTGAAGAACTGTGAAAACAGTCTCAAATGGGTGAAAAATATTTTGGAGCACTGAGTCTCACACTCACAGGAAAAGGGAGTGCAGCAGAATTTAAAACATAAATGACAATTAGTAAAAGATATTGCATAAAAGACAAGGACAAGTAATGCTTATGCAGAAGAAAAATGGGAAATATAGTAAGAAATAAACATTTAAAAAAAAAAAGGCATGTGAAAGACAAATGGACCAGTGCATCAGGATTTATTTTAAGATCTGAGAATTCAAAAAGGAATCATACAAACCATGCAAAAAAGGACAAGAYTAAAAATTAGGTTTGAGGTTTAAGTCAACCTACTGGCAGGCTCCAGCCAAAGTAGCTGATCCCTCATTCCCTGTTGCCTTCAACGAGGTGTTTTCACTGTCTCCCAAACAGGAACTCCTGCAGGGAGGGGAGTCAACTGATCCAGAGGAAAACTAACCCAGGAAAAAGGAAAGACTAGTCTTCAGGCAGGATTATCTGACGCCACTCACAACACGAACATACAAGTTGACAGAGACAGCACAAGCACAAAGCAGGGTGGAGACCAGAGGGAGAATCCAAGACCAGAGTGAAAAATGCATCTCCAGCATTGCACATTGAGATAGCTTTAATGAGTCATCAAAATACATCCTAAAAATTAACCTATAGGAACATAGACATGTAAGTATAAAAATCTAAAAGGTTAAGGCAACACAAGTTACAACTAACAAATAAGACAAAAGACAACAAAGCAAAGACCATAAGGAAAGTTCCATTACTTAAATGTAGCAAGAAACAGTAAGATTGGTACTAGCTGAAATGTTCAACCCTTTTTCAGAATTCAGATGTTATCCTCTGCTTCACTGGAATTACTCACATAATTTATTATTTATAGTTTCAACACAGCTAGAAAATCATCTTGCTCTGAAGGAGACTGGAAAACTCCGCTACCAAAACCAAATATGTACCACTGTGATCTTGAAAACCAGGAGCATCAACTCAGTTCTCCAGAGTTATATTCTTYAGAGTTAATAACTATAGTTACTAAAGAAATCAATTCTTTCTCTGCTCCTTATCAGATCATCATCAAATTAGAGCTAAATCTGTTTAAAGTTAATAAAAGAATTACACATCTTAACCACACTCTCTCAATTTTTAATCATCAAAATTTCTCTAGTGCAACTGCTGCACAGATTTAAGAGCACCTCATTAGCTAAACAAAGACAATGTATCCTCAAAGGGAAGAGTGTAACTCTAACTTTCTTACAAGGTTGCATTTTCACTACAGGAAATTCAGCTGAAAACATAACGGGGAAGACACATAATAAGCCAGGCAAAACTTTAAAAAATAAGATGTAAGGAATTCCTGTTAGAAGAAATGAAACAAAGACTGTAAACACCTCCAACGAACAAATAAAAACAGGAAATGCCATTCAGTAAAGCTAAATAAACAAAGTAACCTTCTTGATCAGCAGTGAGAATTATTACAATAAAAATAAAGTGTCTTGTAAAAGCAAGGAATAAAAAAGGCAGAAAGGAATCCTAGATGAAAGAGCTGACTTCTTTAACATCTTAAGCAGTATTTGCTGAGCAGGACCACTTTCCTACAGTTTCACAAACACATTGTCATTTAGTCAACTTAGAAGACTTGTTTAGAAAAACTTTGGTCAAGCCCCCTACATCCTCCTCAATATCTAATGTTCACTATATCCATTAGGATTAAAAATATATATTTTTTCCATCCATATAGTCTACTGAAAATTTTTCACCTTGAAGTCAAACACGAGATCAAGCGACTGAACAGCAGCTGAAACCTGTCTCAAACATGCAGAAATAAAAAACAAGATGCAAGGGACGTGGTTTAATTGGGCAGCAAGTTTATTAACCTTTTCACCTGGCAATGACTGGCAGTAACTTGCACTATGCAGATGGTGATTTGTCCTTCCACAGCTGATCCCTACATCAATTAGAGGGTCCTCACTGCCCTCCTTCTTTGCATGATTACCAGCCTAAGGAAAGGGGGTTGTCTTTTTCAATGTGAAAACACCAGAAACCCTAATACTCCTTTCCAGCTTCTGTACAAACTACCTTTTTCTAATTTCATTCTAACTTCAGTTTAGCCCTGAACTGAACCGCTGTGAAGGAACATATGCACTGAACACAACACAGARAGACAAGGGCAAGTAACAGGTTTGTCTCTTTCAACCCCAAGCAAGTGTCTGGTTAGTTAGCTCAGTATTTAATATGGGGATTCACTGAGCCTAGTAATTCATCACTCTTGCCAGGAGATCAGAACTGCCTCACGCAGGCCCACCAAGGATCTTGCACAGATCTGCAGTGAACAGCAAGTAGCATATTCACAGCACTGCCCACATGTTCTGTGTGTATTTGAGTACCAACAATCAAACATTCRGATCCTTTGAAACACCTACAGCTTCAAACTGGGAAATAATTTAGCMATCATCCCATTTCAAGGCTTTGTCCACCTTTGAAGATTTTGTGGCTCCCCTAGACTCAACACCATCATTCATATCTTCGTTTTATCCTTTAACAAGTTCTCAAGTTCTACACACATATATTTTTATTCACGTGGTTTCTCCATATTGGTTTCTCCAAATGGCGTCAATTTACGCCATTTCTCCTCAGTCGATAAAGCACAGCAAGTTCCTTCACTAAGGCCACTCAGTGTTAAATATGTTGGAAAATAACAGGAGGATCTTCTACTGATCGGGACTCTGAGTAAAGTCCCGCAAACAGAAGCGAAGAAGTAGAAGTGGAGGGGTTTTGTGCACAATGAATCTCAATTACAAATTATTTTTAAAATATTGCAAATGGTGTTTCTGTTAAAATATGAATGAAAATCATTGTTGTCATCAAAATACAAATAATAAATATGGGAAAAATGATTGTATGTATTTCCTGTCATTTACCAATCACTTCTGTAGCCTTAAAATGTTAATACAAAATGGAATGCTTACATACAAACATTACCGTTCTGAGAACTTGGGTTATCACATTCAAAATCTTTGAAACATGCCACTTTGAAACATGAACTGTTTATGACTCTAAAAGTCAACAGTAACCTGGGACTACATACTAGTGTCATTTGTAAACACGGTATACTTCCTCCATTCTAGTTTCTATCAAACTCTCTCTTCAAAGAATCATTATCACAAATAAACTCAGTACGTGAGCAGGAAAAATTACATCATTTGAAAGCCAGACGAGCTCCTGAATGCACAGGGGAGGTAAGCAGGAATTGATTGCAGGCCTCCACTTGCAAAAAAATATCCAAGCACAGATTCACAATGGCACACCAGTGACAGAATTGGGTGTTTCATGCTCTGATCCCATTCTCTTCCTACTACACCTGTGAAAGATGCTTTCACAGACGCTACCTTGACCGAAGGATACTGTTTGTCCAAGTCAGTTGCTTCAAGCCTTTAGAAGTCAATGCCTTGGTTAGGCAGCCACCGGCCCAGCCCTACAGCAGGCCGACCCTTCCGAACCAGTGGGCAGGGTTCAGAGACCACAGCATGCCACCCACCCTCCACGCCCTGCCTGGAGCACCATCTGTGCCTCCCAGCAAGGCCTCTCTCCCTGCACTAGGATCCAAGCTCTAGCAGTGATAGAAACCAGCACATCCGTTTCTACAGAAGTAGGGTTATTTACCTGGATGCTGCAATAACAAGGTCTAATTCGGAGGACCTACAAGCCTTAACTCAGCGGCTTGTAACTGAGTGACAGTTCAGCCTCAAGGTAAAGAACTGTTTCCCAAATATCCTAACACCATTATCTCCCATCCTCCCTTTTCCTAAAGTAACACCAGAGACGTTAGCATCACGAGGCAGAAATCCCTGCCCCTCCACCAGGAATCTCCAGCCCTGGCAATTCCCTTTCTTATCCAGTTCCAGTTAACAACAAAGCGACACTGGTAGGTAGCCTTCCCATCTGAGCTCATCTAGCATCTCTGCCTAATGTGAAACCATGCCTTTAAGGGACTTAAAGCGGCACACTGACATATATTTCAACAAACTGCAATTGCACCTTGCCATAAAAAACTGTCACCTTGCCAAACTTTTAAAATTACTCCGAACCAGGTCGCACAATAAGCAACAAGAACACCTCAGGTTCCTCGTCTTGTTCATCCTTCCTCACAGCATTTTTCTTGTGTGAGCACCCAGTCTTCTCCCATTTCCCTCTCTCACACTGTCCTGCATTAGCTGTAATTCTAGCGACACTGGTGAGAACGGAACAAACCTGTAATAGAAAATATTTCTGACTACTAAAATGTCTGATGGTACATTAGAGGCACATACATCACTACAGTYTATCTTCTGTAAACCCAAGCTAACACTTTTATTCACATTATGCTAAGCCACAGTAGTCCTATTAAAAACATTACTGGAGTAATAAATTATATATTATTGCTCAGCTGTCATAACTGCAACAAGAGCAAGTCTGAAACCCCGGTATATGTTTCAAATAAAAATGAAAAGCTAATCTGCATGTGAACAAGAGTTCAGTCATTTGTCAATCTATGCATTTACACTTTAATTCTAGAAAAGCAAAGAAAAATATTTCAAATGCTGAAGGCTAACATTCTTAAATTACTGCACCACTCCTGCACTTTCTCAAAATACATTTTCTTTGTATATCATTCCTGACCTATTGGTACCATTCTTTCAGGAATCATTATATTTATTCTCTTATTATTTGTACTTCCTCTTTTGAACATCTMCCATTTCACCTGCATATTATTATCATGTCTAACAGAGAACGCAAGAGAAAAAAACAGGTTTTTTTGCTTAGAGGGTAATTAATTATCTGCTTGAGAAAGATGTCATTTTCAGAAGACTATTGATCAAACATCCCTGAAACTAGATGAAACAATTTCTATACTACTACTACTGTTCTAACATTTCTAGATATTAAGCACTGTGACAATGAAAACACCACCATTCAAATACAGCAAACAATACTTGCTCAGCAAATCAGCACTACGTCCATTTTTTTGCCTACGATGGCTTTATCAACCACATCATTCTCTGGAAGACATCTGACTCATTCAAGCCATGAAGTAATCTCTACGATGTTGGCTCTTGCCAGAATTAAATGTGCAAGCAGCAAGTCACCATGCAACTGCAAATTATTTTTTTGCAATGTTGCAATAAGAGGTCATTAGCAACATAATCAATTTTTAGTGATCATTTTAAATTAAATGTTTTACTATTTTAAAACTCTTGTAGGCATCATTGTAACTCACATTATAAATACTGGTAATTCAATCTTATTCAATAAATAAATAGAACAGAAATACACCCAGGGTCAAAATTAGGAGGTTTCTTTTATAATATACCATCATGTCTTCTAAAATAAATGGAACCAGACACAGACAAAACTGTATGTTCACAGCAACTTCCATGTTCCTTAAGCTCCACTTGCATTTGTTTAACAACTTAACTTATTTGAAGGACAAACATGCCTGAAGATCAACACAGCACGTCTCCATATATGATTATGACACATTTAGGCGATCCTTTATTTGAGGATCTTTAAAATTATTGCAATGAATGTCTATATGCTAGCTGAGCAAATGCAGATTTATTTGCTTTTCTTGGTTATCTTTCAGAGYCTCTACAAAAGTAGTCCATTAAGCATTTCTGACTACTTGTGAGATTCCTCTTTAGAACCTGTGGCTTATAATTGTGCATTTGGACTTCACCCTTTCTTTTGGGATAAAACCTTCAGCAAGTATTCAACTTCAGTGCAGTCATCATAAAACAACTCACTCTTGGGTAGTACGGTTGAGCTCCTTGCTTCAAGATAGTAAGAATTTGGAATTCTAAACATGGAAATCTCCTCCTTGGTAAGATGGGACTTTATCCCAGATTTTTAGTCTACTTCAGTCTTCACAATATAGTTAATTGGGATAAGAATGTGTGGCAAAAGCTAATTCTATACTTATCTAACRCAAACAATCACTTGTTCAAAGTTTGTTACATTTCTTAAAAGTTCTTGTACTTTCAGCTGAATAGATGGAATGCAATTTTAGCACAGTGAAGTTGTTGGTAAAATTAATGGACAAGTATTTCAGAGGATATTTAATGTCCATGTAGAATATTCAGTAGATAAAGGTACACTGAAAAACAACAGAACACACAATAACCAAGCATTATATACCCTAGTTACTTCCAGAAGTAATGAATTCTGAATAAGCATGATGTCTAAAGAGATGACAATTCCAGCTGAAGCTTTTCTTGCAGCTGGGGTATGACTAAGGACTTTCTCCTATATGGACCCTCGGCTAATGTGTGAACTCTCAGAGCAACTTCTTCACAGCCAGAATTATTTACAGAACTTCTCTTCCGTACCTGAGTAACATTTGCATGAAATTTCTTGAGTCTTTAGCATCATTGAGCTCTGCGCTTTTGTAATAAAACGGATTGCTACAGGCCAAGTTAAAAGCTGGAAGAAAAGACATACAGACACACAGTGTGACTTTGCAAAGTTGTTTCCATAAGAAACCAGGCTAAAAAATGCAGTCATAATTTGGAAAAGGACACTTCCTTCTCCGGAACACCCTTTTTTATTTTGACATAAGCGGCAGTATGTGCCAGAGACTCTGCTAGTATCCAAACAACACTGCTTCATTAAAATCTGAAAATGCTACTAGGGACTCTCATTGGGTTTTTTACCCCAAACTAGATACAAGTATGTTCCAATATTCATATGCCTCAGTAATAACATRTTATGTAAAAATGAGCATTACATATACAGGCTACAATTTCTCAGTCAAGCAGAAAGATTAGTTTGCATCCATTTGATTGTGCATCCCTGCTGCTATCACATTACTCAATATCCTTATATTTAGCTCAAAAAGGTCCTAGAAGGGAGGAGGCATATACATACGCCTGATGCATACCCTAGGATCGAGCAGAGGAGAAGGGAAAGCACCAGAGAGGAAGCAGTCAGTGCCACAGTTAAACAAGCCAAAGAACCCAACCACAAAGGGACTGTAAAAGATAACGAACCAGCGAGCGCATGCTGAAACGTTCAAGGTTATTTCTGCTGCAACAGTTAAAGAAGATGAAACTACTCCGTTTTCTGTAACGTACTTGGGCATGATAACAACAAACCAATGCTGCAACTAGCACAACGATATGCAATGTTAAGCCAGGACAGGATCATCGCAGATGTCTGTCCGAGGGAGTGTTGGGGCCCCGAGGACATCAAGTCCTTAAGTGCCATAACTGGCCCCACCAATGGGCCCAGGAGCCATTTCAGCTCAGGATTGTCCCCCCAGTCCTGGGCTGAGCTACGTCATTGGCAGCTCTGGGCTCAGGCCCCATCCTCCGCTGCTCCTGACCTTCCGACCAGACTCGTCAGATTGACGTTGGACCTGACTCATCCGCTGGTGCTRGTCTCGGGATGAGTGGGCTATGGCAGAGCCTCAGCCCCCAGCTCGTCCTCCCGCTGCCCACTCCTGAGGCTCCCCGACCAGGGAGATCGTTGGCCTCGCCGTCAGCCACGACCACGTTCTCACCCCAAATGATAAAAAGAAGTTGAGGAAATTTAATGATTAAGTAACACCCAAACAGCACGATGAATATAGACTTCTGAATGTTGCCAACAAGGCCAAGAGCAGGGACAAGGAGGTTTCTCTGAAACACTGAATCAAACACTATCAGGCCGGCATGGAGGCAGCAAACTGAAAGATAAGGAGCAGCCCAAGGCCTTGTAATCAGGCTTCTCTTGGGCAAGATGACAACACTGACTTCATCCCGCTGAGGGGAAAAACCTGTAGACTAGATGCAGGAGGCTCACCTACAGGACTGATAGATGAACGATGACCTTAGCAGGCAGCTGAGCACGTTATGAAGTAATAACTGGCATGAGAAAAGATCCCTGAGGGGAGGCAAAGCAGCCATGAAAACTAATGGTCTGTCCAGTCCACACAGTTTTGAACAAAACAACGGCTGATGCTAGCAACAGTGCTCTGCGTACAACAAAAACCTATGTAATGTTTCAAAATAGTGTAAAAACAGAAAACTGTTTCAAGACAGTTTGTGAGGTGATACGTATCAGTGGCTTGCCACAACTGGTCAAGTTCACAGAYGATATGTAGAGAAAGTGTTTTCAAATGGTAACTCAGTGAGGGTATCATCACCTACACCAGTACTTACAAGGTGCAACAGGCAGTCTGAAGCTCTCCATTTTCCCTACTAATATCTTGCATACTATATGGAGTTCTTTGTTTAAATAATAACAGTTTCTAAAGTGGATGGTATTGCTTTCCCATATGTCACTGTCTGGTTGTTAGGAAGCCAACAGGAAAAGAATCAGATCATGTGTGAGAACTGAGGTGAGGAGAAAAAAAATAGTACATATACATCTAGAACAAAGTTCATGGATAACAGTAAATGACCTATGAAGAAACAACATATAAAACCAGCATACGTAAATGAAAGCAGGCTAACCTGTCCTTTGAGATTTCAAACTAAATATTGTTCATCTGTCTTCTTAGGCATGCTACTGCCACACCTCAAAACAGTGACTTCCTGCTCCTGCAGATCTTTTTCATTTCCATCCTTTCCAAATCAACTGGCATCCCTTAAGTTCTAGGGCTTTTTTTTTTTTAAATCAGTAGTCCTCCTATTCTATTATGAACTTATCTTGCAAGCTGTTAAGTGCCTCCTTAGACCTGCTCCTGTTAATTTAGCAGGAACTATGTCACACTCAGACCCCCAATATATTCAAGACATCTTTTTATTGACTTCCAAAGCTATCAAAAATTATTTATTGAATACTGCTTTCCCTTTTTACCTACCTTTAAGAAAAATAAAATCAGTAGAATGAAATTTAGCTTAGGAAAGGTAAGCTCTACCTTCAAAACCAAAATCTGCTGTAGGCCTCTCAAAGTATTTGACAAACAGAACAGTTCCTGAGAGTAATCTGAGAACAGGTTAAATTAGAAACAGACAGTGCGCTCCTCACACTAAGGTCTTCGTGGATTCTGTATAGTTTTCTGGCTCTATTAACTGTTCATTAATGCTGGCTGTTTTTATTTTTATTTTAAGCATTCTAATGCTGTTATAAAAGCAGAAACAGCTATGGAAGTAATAACGCTAATTGTACTATAATGTTTCAACATATTTTTGAAAATACAATGTATGCATTTCATCACTTCTTATTTTACATGTGATCTCTCTGAAAAATAGACTATACCCACTGCAGAAAATATGCCATAACTATAGAGAAAAAGCCAACAGTGAGGTGTACATTATTTATATAACTGTATAATAGTTGTACATAATTCAGGTGTGCACAATTATCACCTATAATAACCACAAAAACCAAAACACTTGCTTGGTTTTCATGATTCACTCACCAGAAAAAATTATATAGCAACCTCTATATAGTCTTAGGTACAGTTATGGTAAGAAGAATGTGCAAAAGGTATTATTACTGTACTACTATTAAACTCAAGATTCTGATTTTTAATGCTTTAAATTCAAATATTTGAMAATAATGAATTAAATATTTTAAAAACAAACCAGTACATATTAAAAATAAGCCTAAATTTTATGGATAATTTCCTTGTTAACAATATTCTTACTTTATTTTATATAGTCGCACATCATTCAATGGATTGTCAGATTATCTGAATATTGAAAGTTTTAAAGCCCTGTATAGGAGAGGACCAGGTACTAGAAGTGCCTACATGCAAACACACAATAAATAGTACGATACTAGATGATAACAACATCTATACTCTTTTAATTATACACTCATATGTACATCAAATATTAAAGAAAAATGAAGCAAGCAGATCTTTAGATTTAGTAGAAAGAATAACAGAGACAAGCCACATGCGTAAAAAACATATTACTGTAGAGATGGGATTTTTTTGTTGATATTTAAGACTAATTAGAGAAAAAAACATGTACAGTCAAACGGATAATCAGAGGAAAAGGCCCAGGTTGATCTATACAAGTTCACTGTAGATTAGAAGTCTTTTCCTGGTGGCTTTGGGCCACATCTAGCAAGCAAGAGACAGACAAGTCCTACCAAGAATAGGTCAGGGACTCAACACCTGCAAAAATCTGTATGCAGAAAGATCAGAGCTTCCCTTTTTCCTTTGACAGGGGAAGGGCCCCAGCTTTCATGCTTTTCTGGCAAGTAGAGGGAACATGGCCAACTTTCTTTGTATTCGCTGGCCAAGAGCTGAGACAGTCTCTGTCTCAATTCAAACTTTAAAACCTTTATTGGGATGCATATGGTTGCTAACAGAATAGAGCTTTACTGTAAGCAAGATGGGTAAGGCAGGAAAACCAGGAGACAGAGACTACTATTGGGTTTTTTTTAAATTATCCATTGATTTCATCAAGTCAAATGCACCTGAAATGTTTGGGAGGGTTTTGGTTAGTATAAATTCAAGCAAGAACAGCAAGTGAAGAGTTTTGGGGTTTTTTTTGTTTGGGGCTTTCTGCTCTTCTCAATAGTGTCCTCAGAGCTCAAGGGAAGAGAGAAAAGCTGATAAAAGACTGATAATGGCATTAGAAAGCAAAAAAAAAAAAATCAGAGCACCATGTCAAGTCAGAGGAAGGCACATGAGTTTAGAGCAGAGTGACTCATGTACAGATTAGATACTTTATTGGCCATCATAGCTCCAATGCTGTTATACCAAACAATTTTGCCTTGCTTTAAATCTGCGCACACACCTTCCTCAAATATTTTTACAGCTCTCCCACTAACTCATAAGTCAACTTCATGCAGCTTTCTATAAAGCACACGGTTGAGATGAAGTTCAGGGTGCACAGAAGCTGTTATACAGGATAATACTGTGCTGTACCGTTATAACTGTGGTACATTATCTTTTGTCCTCAGAAATTTTAGCCTCAATAACAGCTTTATGTACCTAGCCAACTAGACAACTGACTGTTAAGAATAAATGTTTTCATTATCAACTTGCATAATAGATTAAAGAGTACATGGAACAAAATGAGGGGATGACACAAACATGGAGGTAAGCTTTTGGCAAAGTAGAATGACATCTGCAAGTTTTAAGAGAACATGCAAACTTGCCTCTTCTGGAGGGGTGGACGTGAAGACCTCCTGAAAACCCTTTACTGTCCACGCATCTCTACCATTCCTATGCCYATCAGGTAACAAAACTCCAAACAGATGTCATGATCTGAATCTTGAAAGAGAATTCAGGCAGGCGTAGTAGTCTAATACTATAGAGACATTTGAAAGATGTAAGTGCATATTTTAACACTGACCTGTTTTATAGCCTGCTGTCTAGGGAACTGTTCAGTTCTACAAACCACTACTGAACCTGGCTTGCAAATCTAGAATCACAGTTCAAATAGTATGGAGAATTAATTTCTAAACAGACTGCACAGTACTGCTAATTCTTACAGTCATGTACTCAAAAAAGGCACTGTTTTTCTAGAAGCCCCTAGTTGTACCATTATATAATTGCTCATAATCTCAGCTTTAAAAACAGACCATTTAGTTATAAAAACAAGAGGAAAATGGGAACAATAAAGGCTTAAGAATTTTAAGACAAAAAGGAAGGTTCCATAATTATTACTTTTAAGCCAAACTAATCATAGAAGGAGAAGGATAATGAGGATTTGGAACTTGATGCACTGAACAGTTGGTGCTGACAACAGAGTTTTCATAATAAAATCGGTTTATTGGCATGCCCGCAGGATGGATTTGATTTGAGTGACTAGAAAAACCTGTGAAAATAGATTTCAGTTGCAGATATTATCCATTTACTAATATCACAAATTACCCATTCTTTTTCTGAGTCTACCAAAGAGATCTAAAATTTTAGTATTTCCTTATTTTGGAAAAGTAGAAAGGAGCATTTACATCCCAAAATGTTGCCGATTTCCAAGAAATTCCTATTCCTTTATACAAATGAATCTACAAAAATTTAATGAAGACTTCCTATTTTCCCTGATCAAGTCATTATATCTCCTATTACACAGAAATAAGAAGTTTTAAGACAGAGTTCCAGAATTTGCTGCACAAACATAATCACAACAAGCAAAACATTCTTCCAAAAAACGTTCGTAATTGAGTGACACAGAAATTCAGTTAAAGATAAAACATTTGCCATAGCTCAGAATTCGTTGGAACAAGAAAAATCTCAGCTGACCACTAAAAAAAAAAAAAAAAAGCATTTAATAATTTAAGAGACTCATAAACCCCTCTTACTCATGGCCCTAAACTAACGTTTTAAAAGATATTCTTTCTTTATAGCAAATCCAAAATGTTTCCATAACTATATATAACCAAATTTAATCTGTGCAACTAGATTGGTAGTTGACAATATCTGCTTAACACAAACAAGAAAGAACAGTATTAACATTATACTCTTTCTCTATAGCAAAATTGGCCACTAAAGCTAGATTTTTAATGACCACAACATTCTGATACCAAGGTACTATGTATCTACTTAACTTTCATTTTATTTCAGGAAAACTAGATGAGAAGGAAACAACTGAATAATGCATTTTGGGATTCAACTGTATTCCCTAACAAGTTTAAACTCTAGATCTTCATCTACAAATGTTTTCTGGTTAAGTACCAAGAAGGCTAGTTTGGCTTAGGTAAAAAAAAAACATACACCCTTCTCCTTCAAACTTCACAGATCTAAAAAAAAAAAAAAAATTAAAAAAAAAATTTTAAAAAAATTCAATAAACATTTCTGTTTCATACTGCAAGCTTGTGCAACCATGTAGTAGAACCTTGTAATACAGTCTCTGTTTTAATAGGGGACCAAAAGACAACTGGATAGCAAAAACTGTATTTTTTACAGACATCATATTTCTGCGAGTATTTCTGGAATAAGTAACACAATAAAAACAACAGCATCCAACGTTAGATGGATTTGGCCTAAGCTAATATAATTTTCAACAGAGGCAAGAAGAATCTATCCAGAAATACCCTGACAGATATACTACAGATGCAAGGTCTACTGTTTCTTMAAAGAGAACAATTATATAAAGTCAACATTATGACTTTTCCAAAGTTAGGAATCCTCTCAACCTTTCAAATATGAGGTAACACTATACATGCAGCTGGCATTTTTAAATCTCTGCTTAATTAGTTGCACGGTAACATCTTTATGTTAACTRTTTCACAATTTTATCTGAAACAGAGGCCTATTACATAAAATATATACCCAAAATGTAGGAAAGGCATATAGGTTTCTATGATACAGTATACTCAGAAGAGCCTGTATTTTCAAAGATATAGAAGGCAAAGAACTGCTTTTAGATATGAATCAGGAGTACAGACAGAACAGTTTTAATGCTGAGGAAAGAAAAAAACTCTGCACTTTTCCCTTTTCAGCAAATTACAATAATTCTCCATTTTCAGAAACACTGCAGACTTCATATAACATGGGAAGGAAGGCATGAGTGAGGTGTTCTGCTAGATACCGGCTCACCGAGAGGTCTTGTGGGGAGAAAGGGAAGAGTGTTGTTAAGCGATACACTTGTTGGACAAGTAGACTTTGATGTGTGTAAACATGCAGTCAACCTTTTATTTGATTCGACCCTTTCAGCTGATACGTAGCTTCTGCAGGTGTCCAACTGCAGGAATACAAGGGTATTCTCACTGAGACGAGTATCTCTGATAGGAACACACCCTGAAAATAAAGATATTCCTTGCTTCCATGCACATAAACTCGCACTGCAGGGAACTGAAAGCATGCAACCATTGAATTTTCTCTTGTGGAGAGCAATCTGTAACTCCACATACTACAGTATCAGGTAACAACTGGCAATATGCTAATATCATACCATGGTTATGTCAAACCAAAAATACCAAAGACATAGAAGAATGAAACGGCATCACCCTCCCTGAGTATCAACCACTCCCTCTCACAACCTAACTCTGGGTAACAGGACACAAGACTCAACACTATGGAGAAGGAGGGGAAACTGGAAAACATCTAGAGCAAAAGCAAAACTCGAAACTGGATGACTCACTGGTGGGCAGGGAGCACTGAGCTGTAACTACCACCCTCCAACAGCCATATCTTACAAGAAGAAAAGATCATTTTGAAAACAAGCAAAACAAAACCAAACACACAGAACTGCACCATTAAGCGTACCTATCACATATTGATAGACATATCAAGCCTATTCAAAGGAACAGTATATTTAATTAGGATGGTATAACTGGCTGGAATTGTTATACAGTGACAGACGATGAAACAGTGATAGCTACTTTCTAAATTTGTCCTACAAAAATAAAATAAAGAAAGAAAAAGCCACATAATTGGACTTACATATTTAAATTACCCAGGCTAATGACATTGGAAATGCCCCTAAATGGGATTGCCATGGAGGTTTTAGATAATGACACATATGAAACCATCCATTTTTATAATAAGTTTCTCCATATTTAACTTCTATGCCTACTGAGTGAACACCACCACCAAAGTGGAATTTCTTGTTTATACTTTGCTGAATTAAAGCACAGAATAAGAGCAGATGTATATTCAAATCAATAATAACAGCAACATTCTGAGTGGTTATTAAGATTAAAATATTTCCAACACAAGCAGCTGTCCAACTGCTTGATTTTATTGTTTCTATTTTTATTGTGTCTTCCATAAATTCACTATTAAGAAAAGCAAAAACAAACACAAAAGGTGCAATCACAAGATTCTCCCCTTTTTGTATGTCCACTTTGTTCTTTGGGGGAAAAATGCAAACAACAGACTATTCACAAAAGTAACAGCTACACTGAAAAATTTCAAGGGCTCTAAAGGAGCTACATTAAGAAATATTTTTCACTAAAAAATGCGGAAGTACCACACTAATGCAGAAGTACCACAATACGGAAGACTTCAAGAAGCATTATCTACCTGATACTCTTTGACACCTTTGCCACTCAAGATGTTACAGAAAAGCAGCCCAAGGTGTAGCTAAAGAGCGAATGTTAATTACAAAACGAAACAGGGAGGCAGCCTGTTTGTCAGCCTCTCCTGCAGTCAGAAATCTAGGTGGTTGCAGCCTTGGATAGATATTCCTCCACTTTTACTGCTTCCCATAAGCCTGTTGAACTAAAACAGGTGCATGGAGTGAACAGAAAGTTGAAGCTTTCACAAGAAATACCTGCAATTAGATTATTTTCCCACAGCTTTCAGTAGAAACAATGCATATGCTCACAGAACATCTGATATATTTGAAAGTCATCAAAAGTGTGAACTTTTCTAGTCAAAGTTAGAAAAGTACTAACCAATTCTTAGAAATCTCTGCCCACCAATGAAACAATCTGATTATAAATGCATTTTAACGTACTTGTCCGAACTGAACAATAACTAACTGCTTGAAAATACATCTTTGAAAAATGTCAGAGTATGAAAATTACCTAAAATTAGACCAGAAGCAGAATACTGTCTTCAGAAGGCAATTCAGCCTGGATATTAAAACAGTGGGTTTTTCTTTTTCCCCTGCAGTTTGGTACATAGCTGTAATCCAAAACAATCGTAGCAACCCTAAAGGAATCAAAAAGGAGGCATTCACATCAAGGAAGTTCCTCAGGAGGAAGTCTACAGGTTGTTCTTTAATGTGAACTATTGCTAGTGCACAAAGCAGTAGCTACTCTGCTACATGACCCCTTTTTATCTTGCTAAATTCCAAAGGGAAACCAAGCTGGATTTCCCCAAATACTGCTGAAAGATATTTGCACTGCTACAGAAAGAAATTAACCTAATCCAAGCAACAGAGTTTTGTACTTGGAGTAAAGGAATGCATTATGAAAGTGTTAGAAAGAAGATGCAGTGTAACAAAAAGCGCAAATACCAAAATACCAGAGATTGCTGCAGCAGCATTCTCGCTGTATGCTATAGCACAGGCAGCAAAAAATACCGTGGGAGGAGAGGTCTCACATCAGAGCATTGTCTGAAACAGCAGACAGCAAGGTCCTACTACACAAGGCAAGGTCAATGCAACTGGAGAGTCATCTGTTTAAGAAAACACACTATTATTAGATGCAAGTTATGCAGCACTTGTGCATACTAGTAGAATAAAACCATTACCCCAAAAATAAATGTTTTCAAATGGCAGCTTCGACTCTGCACTCAATGTTTCCACTTTTTGTGTCTCATTTAAAACATTCAAATTAGTAACATAAAGAATATTGAAAATACCCAAGTATTTATTTTTTTAATTACTTATGAAATGTTACAACAATTGAAAAATACAATAATATATTTATTTTTTTAATGAGGTGGCTCCACTGAAAATGTCATAACAAATTATTAAATATTACTTACTGATAGCAATGTAGAATAAAAAGTATCCCAGAGTTGACAGCCTATTTAAACTATTATGATATGCGTCAAACTACTGTGAGTAAAATATTACAGTAAATACACTGGCCTACAGAATACACTTCCTTGTACAAGACTCAAGCCTGCACCATCTCCACCCTCGAAAGTTTTGCTGGAGTACGTAAGAGTTTCGGATGTAAAGAACGCAGAAAGTAGCTCCCTGCGGCATATTCCAGAAGGTGTGTGYCCCTGCTACTTTAAATCATTCCCTGAAAGAGCTGGTATTACCTGCGGCACCATCATTGACACTTGATAAATTGGAGAAATATAGCGGACTCTGGAAGAAGGATAATTCTGGTGGAGAGTTGAGCTCATTCCTTCTAGCTCTTGTAGTTTAACAGTTTTCAGTAACTGATGGCACATCTAGCATTTGTTTGAACATGTTGGATTATTTATGAATGACTGGGCAGTTAAGAAGAGAGTATTGTGGATGGCCTAGTTTGAAATCAGTGACATCAATTAAGTCTTGCACAGAGATGTCAGCATGACAGAGTATATGAAACCACCAAGGACCAGACTTTGATACCACAGTGACGTATTTACAAATTAACTCCATTGTTTCAAGTAAGATCAAAATTCTGTGCCTCAAAAACAGAAGAAAAAGATTAGAGAGCTCCCAATATAGGAAATGCAACAAAAAACTGTCACCACTTTATCTCAGCTCCTAAACACGAGTCTCATTTCAGTAGATGGACATTTTGCTCAAAAAAAATCAGTGTGTGAAATATGACCAATATCTGGCAGAACCACAACTATGGAAACCCCACCCACAAGCAGATATAGGTACAGGTTTGCCAAGACAAATGAAGCAGTATGCAGAGTAAGCTGGACTGCTCTCATATCGTATGTACTCAGTCAGTAGGCCCTCAAGTACACGTGCAACAACTCTCTTCTAAATGAGATTAAGAAGGCTCAAGAAGGGACAGAATTAACCGAAGGAAAAACACGGATTTCAGGTTAGCATGCTAATAGCTTTCTAAAACAGAGCCATGATGAAAAGTATTATTTAAAAATTAATCAGACTGCATACTAAAGGTACAGGCAGCCGTTAACCTGCTGTCTGCATAATCAAATGATAGCCATTATTCAAATGAAACCATCAATGGCTGCATTGTGAACAGGCGTGAGAGTAAGTCTGTCCACGCTGGAGCTGCGTGATTCGTTCCAATGTTTCAGTTACTGGTATTTTCAAAAAGTATATAAAACAAAAAAGATCTGAATTATTGCTAATGACACTATCATTGTCATTTATAAAGTTTAGGGCTCATAGTCATGAGCCACTATCCATTTTGCGGTAGGTGCTATACAAACAAAAAACAAGACGACACGTTCCAAAGTGTGGTCTTTAGTGTTTTACAAGAAGAAAATCTTAAAGAAATACTTTTGTAAATATTTTGTAAATACTTCTAATGAAATAATAGATTAATTGCTTTTTGCCTCCTTTATAACTCAAGTCTTCCTTTAACTAATTCTTGTTTCAAATCCAAGAACTATTGCTAAATTACAGCTGCTCTTCTCCGAAAAAGAAGAGCTGCTAACTTGAGCTAAATGTTTCCAACCATTACAAATTTACCACAATCCTTCATGAACAGTTACAACTGTCACTTTTCAATATGTGCCTTGCTTCTATACTGGATTTCGGTGCAGGTTCTAGTCACTGGATCTTAATACCCATATTTTTCTTAAATAGAACAGCCCTTTGATACAAGAAAAACTCTCTTCTATGGGTACTTACAAATAGTGCTCAAATTGTTTCACAACATTCTTTTGGATAACCTAAATATAGAGAATTTATTTTTCTCATTTTACAAATCTCCCAAATCTCAAATTATCTTACCATCTCTCTCATGAACTTGTCCTGTGATTTCCAGTAAATACAGTTTTCACAAATTTTTTATTCTGCAGTAGGGCTTTCATGTTTCTTGAACTTGAACTTTTACTTCGGGKTTTTTTTTTCCCTTATTAAATTGTTGGAACTCTGGCTTGAACACCGCACTTTCATTGGTTAAGATGCATCACATTAACGTGAATTGAGAGGACAGGAACTGCACTGTCTGGTCTGTAGTCACAAAGTCATAACAACAAACTTCTTACCATGTGTGAAAATAGGAATGAACTCATTACAGTATACTAGATTAATACCTCRATATGGCAGAACATGAATAAATCATATTTAGATGACTAAGAAAGAAAGATTTTAGTAATCCTTTGCGAATTTATGCACAGACTGGACATGCTCTTTTATGACTCGGGCATTTCTCTYTGAAACATTTCCTAACACACAAAATGTTGCATCTGTTTCTGGTTTCACCTCRTTTGTTTCATTGCTCACAGATTTGTTTAGGTGGTTTTCATTTTGTTTTTGTAACGATCACAAACATCAGTTGTTTGCCATTGACTTTTCACAGGGTGAGATACCAAGGATCAAAGATAATTATCTGTAGTTGGAAATGCATGACTTCTTAAACTACATAATGGTCRCTGCCTTAGAGTAATGCTAAATGGCTTTTTCATAATTGGCAGGTTCTCTGATCCCCTTTCAAACATACAAGTATATACAATGTACAGGATTTAAATATTTAGCAAACATTTGTCATATAAATACAACAGCAAGCCCAATTCTGCTCCTCACACAAGAGCCTTACTATGAAAGATGAAACGTTTGACTGTGCCTTGAAATACAGCTGATCCTTTATGCATTTCTCCACCACTATACCCAGCTCTCTACACTTCCTTTATCAGAAGCCTAGTTCGCAGCCACCTGTACAGGCTCTTCTCCTTATCACCTGTGCTGGTGGCATCCCAAGAGTGTGCAGCAGAACCAATGAGCATTGCACCCAGCCACTTTGGTCCTGATCATACAAACACTTCAGTGAAACTACTTTTCTAAGTGTTTACAGACTTAGAGCCTTTGTAACTCAACCGCACTTCACCRAGCGGGCCAAAGAGAAGTCTGGAGCTGGAAGGAATGCATTCGCCCTTCATGCCTGGGTGCCAGGCTCCGCAGCACCCGCGAAGAGTGCTTAGAGCCTGCAAGAGAGGCTCGCCACGAGCGAGCAGGGAAGAGAGAAACGACCTCACCCCTGCTGCTTACAGCCAGGGGCTCCTTCCAGTACCAGATCCCGTGAGCTACACCGCTCGTCAGATTACAGTTAGCCAGGCTTTAATGTAAGAAAATAACAACTGCTTGTACAATCACAACAGGTAAAAAAAAGAACAGTGAAAGCAAGGGATGAATTTATAGCAATTTATAGCACGTAGGATAAGGGCAATCCACCCCAATTCGCTTCTGCATTTGCGATTTTCTTGACCCCCCCCCGGAGGAAGAGGGGGAGCCCTGAAGCCGAAGGTCAGGCGGGGAGGGCGCGGGCACCGGGGGCCCCCGGGTCCTCCCGCCGGCGGCGGAGGGCTGCGGAACATGGCCGAAAGTGGAGCCCCCGCCCGCCCCCGGGCACGGCCACAGCGGGCAGCCCTCCGCGCCCCCCGCCGGGGCCGAGGTGCCCAGCCCCAGCGAGCCCCTGGGGGAAGCACCAGCCTCACTCGGGAGCCGGGGAAGGAGCCCCTGAAAGCGGGGGAGGGCGAGCAGGGGACGCACCTTTCAGCGTCCCCCCGGAATCTTCCTCCTCTTCCTCGGGCCGGCCGGTGACTCCAGCAGCAGCGGGGTGTCGGCGGCGGAGCGCTCTGCGGGACGGGGCCGCCCCCGCCTCGCCAGCGCTCCAACAGCCGCCGCTGCCCGGGGCGGCGGAGCGAGCGGGGCGCCTACTGCGGCGGGCCGGGGGCGGGGGCTGCGGGCGCGCACCGCCCCGCCGGGCCGGCGGAGGGAGGGAGGGAGGTGCCGCGGGGGCCGCGCCGCCGGCTGACTCAGCCGCGGAGCGAGGGCGCGGGTCCGCCGGGGCGGGCTCCCCCGGGACCACCCCTCCTCGGCGGCGGGGGGGACCCGGGGAAGACCCTCCCGCCGGGAGGCTGCCCCCGCGCCGGGTCGCTGGGATCGTCCCGCGCACCGGAGACTGGCGGGGCGCGGGCGAGCCCGCCGCGGGCAGCTCCTCCTCGTCCTGCCCCAAGGCAGCCCCGCGCTCCCGCAGGCTCCGCGGCGAGGTGGGCGCGGGAGGGGTGTAGCGCACACCGGCTTTGCAGCCCCTCCGCCGGCGGGGCGCTGGCCCCGCGCCGCCGTGGGTGCGCACCCCGCAGCGGCACCGCGTCTGCCGGCGCCTCGGGGGGATGCGTGGTCCGCGGCGGCTGCCCACRGCCGCTCCGCTCTCTCCAGGCAGCGTTTGAACTATCCACGTCCTGCAAGCTTGGCGGTCACCCTGCCGGCAGCAGCGCCCCTGAACTACAAACTCAACTGCTTTACCCCCGTCCGTGTGTGTGTGACTGCCGGTAACAGACCAGAGGGCGCCCGCAGAGGGGATCCCCGAAGCGGCAGAGCGCACCCCGGGTCCCGTCCGGTCCCGTCCCGCCGCGGGTCGCACGCCCCCGCGCTGGGCAGCTGCTAGCTGGAGTTACCCGCGGAAGGTCTTCCTCCTACCTCCCGCCGACGGCCCGGCCCCGCGCCTCCCCTCCGCTGAGTAACGGCGCCGTCCCCCGCAGCGGGAGCCGGTCCAGCGCCACCGCCGTGCGCGCCCGCCGAGCGAGGGCCGGGGCCGGGGCGGGGGCGGGCCGGGCCGCGGCTGCCTCACCGCATCGGAATGTCGGCGCG